>CM057815.1:81540418-81795418 GCA_030067965.1 Latrodectus elegans
AATTTTATAAATTTAGTGAGTACTATTGGATAAATAACAAAAAAATGGAATTGGAAAATAGAACTTCAGCTGAATTTTATTTTACTGATATTTTGTTATTATTTTCAGCTGGCTATTTTGACAAAAAAAGGTGGAACAAGTTCCAGTGATGTGATTAGAAGAATTCTGATGGAACTGATGACAAACGAGTTGTCAAAACAATACAATTGGAAGGGCAGTAGAGGTGTAAAGCATCCCTTTTCCACCCTTCAAAATGTTGTAAATTTGATAACAGAGTTAGCATTTTTGTTTTTAAACTTTCTAAAGCTAAGTGCTTGTACAAATAAATTTTAAAAAGTAATATAATGCAACATGAAAACATTAAATTCAAATATAAAAGTTTATGAATTGAATTTAATCAAAATATTTCAAAATCATAATCTCTGTAACGAATCATAAGAACATAATATTTCATGTTTCTGAAATAATTTTAATTGCATATTTTTATTATTCTAGGTTTAATGTTTGTAATTTCAATTTATATTGTGTTTGTAACTTAAAAATTAGGAAAATTGTTATTTTCTATTTTTCATTTATGGATTACTTTTGTATTTTTTAAATGCCAAGTTTACCATTGGATCAAAATGGTGATTATAGTACATAAATTAAACTTAATAAATATATTTTTTCTCTAAATTTAAATCTTAATTTTAATATTTTAACAATTTAATATATTAATTAATATTTAACATTTTTTTTAAATTTATTTTATAATAATTTAATATAACAACAACAATTTTAATATTAATGTGATAAAAATTTAATTTTTGTGATATTTCCATGTAATGTTAATAATATCAATTATAAAAATGTTGACCTTACTTTGTTTCTGATGTAATTTTATTTAACATTTATACGAGAAAAATTTGTTTATTTGTAGCTTCTACTCGCCATCATGACAGCCGTATAACAGATATGGATGTGCAGCAGTACATCAAGAAATGGCTTATGCGTGCACCTGACAGAGATGGGGGGCGCTTAAAACGGGCTTTGGAAAAAGCCCATTCTAATGTTAATATGTTATAAAAATAATAAAGATTTTTCCTTTGTGAACATTTTATTTTTGTGAATAAATTCATAAATGTTGAAGTACATAGTTTAACAAATATTAAAATCAAAAATGCTGTAAAATAGGAACATTTTATCTGAAAATATAACTGAATTTTTAATCTTATTACAAAAATGTATTTAATACACTTGTTACCAAAATTTGTTACTTATTTCTTTTATCACTTTTAGCTCTGCAAATATTGCTTTTAAAATTATATATATATATATATATATATATATATATATATATATATATATATATATATATATATATATATATAAATAACATTAATTAACCTAAGACCATAGAATCAAAGTTGTCTGTTCTATATTAAAATATAGAATTAATGTTTTATTTTAAATCTATCAAATGTATCTAATTTAGACATGCTCTATAATAATTTATACCCATTGTTACAAATATGTTAAAACAAATTGAATTTGTATGATTTTAATTTCTAAAACTGAATCTCTATGCACACATGTTAAAATATATATCTGATAAAAGCAATAGAAAATTTAGATTTTTTGCAGTTAAATTTGTTAAGAAAACATTTTGAAAATCATAAAAATCTAATTTATTTTTTCTAAAATTGGAAATTATTTTTTTTAAAAATCTTAATGAATATTGTCTGTGTTCTACATTAAAATATAGAATCAATATTTTATTTTAAATTTTTTTCTAAATGTATTTAGAAAGGTTCTATAAATTATACCTATTATTTACAGATATACAAATTCAATTAGTTTCAATATGAGTTTAATTTCTAAAACTGGAATCTATTCACACATGTTAAAATATATATCTTACAAAAGCAATAAAAATTTAGATTTTTGCAATTAAACTTCCAGTGTAAAATTTGTTAAGAAAATCATAACCTGCTAATTTATTTTTACTAAAACTGGAAATTGAAAAAAAATCTTTAATGTAATTTATTTGATTTTTCATATTAGTGAAAAAAATAAAAGCAAATGTCTATAAAACTGAAATTTTTGAAAGTTAATTTTGTGTCCTGCAATGAAAAACTTTAAAATATTAAAATGTCCTACAGTGAAAAAATATTAGATATTGGGTAAAATACATTTCATATTAATTTCACTTACATAACTGTACTATATAAATTATTACATTTGGATTTTATTTATAAGTAATAAAAATCCTTCAACACAAGTATTTTTATTTATTAAAACACTTATATGAATATTTAAAATATAAGTTTTCCTTAATATTGTCAGGTTATTACCAAAATTCACCATCATTAAATTATTTTTAACGATAGTGTATTTTTGATATTTAAGCCGGAAAACAACATAGGTAATAACGAGTAGAATACAAATTTGAATGGCATAGTATCTCGATGCTCTCACTCCCTTTTCATCGAATTTTAAAAAACTCACTGGGCCATACGCCATAAACTTATCACACCGTGCACTTAAACTGAACGGGCGGCAACTCCGCAACCACTCTCTGCCCGAGGTGACAAAAGGTCCACTGTTCCATGCACTATTGCCGCACAGGGGCCGCTGAGTTTCCATCGGTTAATGTCGTTAACCCAATCACCACCCCAGTGTTGAATTGCTACTAGGGTGAGGACCACAACACACCTCCCGTTTACCTGAAGCAGAGGCCAAAGCAATGTGTTGGTCTCAGGAGGCCTCAATTACCAGGATCCTCCTTTCCAGGGACACGGGTCTCCACGCACGGCAAACACGTGGGTGATTTAGTCCTCAAGAGTAGCTAATAGCAACAGAGCGGCGAAAGCTACTCGAGGGGAGCCCTCAACCTCTTTCGAGGCAACCACACTGAGGGAGAAAAGGAAGAAAAAGTAGAAGATTAGAGGAGAGAAGAAAATAAAGAAGAGGAAAGATCACTAGGGTACCTCGGGATTGTGACACCCGTGTTTACCTAAAGAAGGTAAACCCCCTGAGGGGGCATGCTATTTTGGAATGTCCGAATCGTTGACATTGAAAACAACGCAACGGATTTGGCGTATAAGGTCTTACGGAGCAACGCATATACGCAGCTTTCACGTATTGCGGTAAGTCTGGAGTACCGAACGTTAAAATAAGATGTTTCGTATTCAACACGATGCCATCTCTTTTTATTGTTATACGTTTTACTTCACAGACTTTTTGACTCTTAAGATTATCTAGTATCTCCTCTGTAGGCGTGTAAAATAAGTCCTCAGCAGAAATCACACCACGAGAAAAGTTTAAGTTCCCATGAGGTGAGACGGTTACGTCAATATCACCAAGCTTTCTCATTGTCAAAATCAGTGCTGCTTGCCTTTCTGAAGCTGTCTCAACTAGAATGTCACCAGATCTTAATTTTTTCATGCATTTTATCTCACCTAAAAAACCAGTAATGCTCTTTTCGATAAGAAAAGGAGACACAAACTGAAATGTCCCTTCGTTTTTTTTCACGACAAAAAATTTTGCCGAGCACATCAACAATTGTTGCTCTCGTGAGAGAGAAGCAGAAGATTTATCCATGTAGGAGAGAATTTAATTTCGGGACCTGACGGCACCACCCACCACGGAGCCCAACTAGGGGATGTAGGTTTCCTACATCAGTGCTAGCCAGGTCCTATACGCTCACAGTACATCCCTGAAGTGGTCTCCACCCTTAACGAGTCACCCAGTAGATGTACCGATCGCTTGATCCATAAAGCCGATTGATGTGCTGAGGACCACAACACACCTTCCGTTTACCTGAAGCAGAGGCCAAAGCAATGTGTTGGTCTCAGGAGGCCTCAATTACCAGGATCCTCCTTTCCAGGGACACGGGTCTCCACGCACGGCAAACACGTGGGTGATTTAGTCCTCAAGAGTAGCTAGTAGCAACAGAGCGGTTGGTTGGTTGGTTGGTTGGTTAGTTTTTATGGCGCAAGGTCCAGGTAAGGACAAGCTGCGCCAAACACAAGATAGCTTACACCAGTTTTTTAAAACCATTAAAAGTATAAAATAATAATATAGTTAAAATGTACATTAAAAGTACAAAATGGAAATATAGTTAAAATGTATATTAAAGGTATAAAATAGAAATATAGTTAAAATGTATATTAAAAGTTTGTAAACATACAATATACACATGTATAAAATTAAAAATTTTATATTTAAGTAAAATATTTCTAAATCAGATAAAAATCATAAATCCTATGTCTTTTAAAAACGCAAATAGGTTGCAATGGGGTGGTTCCCCAAGCAGATCTTCTAATGTTAAAATGTTACTATTAAAATATCTAAAACGCTGATGGTTAAAATCTGGGCATACAATTAAAAAATATACTGTAAATGGTTCATCACACTTTTCACACCATGGTTGGAGATCACTCAAGATCAAATGCTTGTGGGTGAAACGCGTGTGACCAATTCGAAGGCGAGTCAGTCTGACGTCTGCGCTTCGTGGAGATAAAACAGATAATGGAATGATGTATGAAAATATGGAATGGAGTTTGTTGCTGACTTGCAGGTCCCAGGATTCCTGCCAAAGAGAATATATGAAATGTTTGAATCCTTTTCTGATGTCCATTGATGGTATTGAAGGCAAAATGGAAGTAGCTGCAGATTTAGCAGCAGCATCAGCTTTCTCATTGCCATCTATTCCTATGTGGCTTGGTATCCAACAAAAAAGTATCTCAAATCCCTTGTTAGTAAGAGTATCAATTAATTTCAATATCTTAGACACAACTGGATGGCAATTATAGTTGTTATTCCTCAAAGCTTCTAATACACTCATACTGTCAGTGTACACACAAAATTTACGTTCATTTTTAGTTGATAACAACTGAAGTGCTCGGTATATGGCCGTAGCCTCAGCAGTGAAGATGGAGCAGGATTTGTGAAGGCTATAACTGTAGGAGGTATCATCAAGATAAACTCCACAGCCAACTGATCCTGGACATTTGGATCCATCCGTAAATACTGGAGTGTACTTAGTATACTGACAGCGATGGAATGAATAAAGCTGTTGAAGAATAGCAGTACTTGTGTCTGATTTTTTATTTTTACTAAAGGGATTTAGCACAATAATGTGTGGATTATACCAAGGTGAATGTGCGTAAAGGTCGGTAGACTCGATTCGGACATCACATAGGTCAGACAGCAAAATAATAGATTTAATACGACAGAGAAAAGGTGGAATGCTTGATGGTCTAGCATTATATAATCTCTTAAGAGCAGCACTTGGAATCGTGGAACGCAAGGGATGATGAGGTGAGAACATTATTTTTGAATAATAATTACGAGACAGCTGCATCCGCCGCAGGTCTAATGGCAACTGCTGGCAGATGACATATAGACTCTGGACGGGTGATGTGCGAAAAGCTCCACAGCATATCCTTAAAGCACTATGGTGAACAGTGTCCAATCTGCGTAAGATGGAGAGCCTAGCTGATCCATAAGCAACACAGCCGTAGTCAATTCGAGATAAAATTACAGACTGATAAATTCTTAAGAGTGATGTTCGATCTGCACCCCAAGATGTATTCTAAAGCACTCTGAGGATGTTGAGCAAGCGCTCACATTTCTTCCGCAGGTGTAACACATGCGGAAGGAAAGTTAACTTCTTGTCAAAAATTACCCCGAGGAATTTTAACTCACTGACTACAGGAATGGGTCTATTATTTATGTGAAGAACAGGATCATTATGGATACTAGTTTTCCTACAGAAATGGATACAATAGCTTTTACTAGGAGATATACAAAGGCCATTCCTTTCACACCAAGTAGTTAACTTATTTACAGCTGTTTGCAATTGTCTCTCAATTATATTCATGTTTGAACCCTGATATGAAATTTGTAAGTCATCAACATACAAAGTGCCATGAACAGAAGATGGTAATTGATGGAGTATGTCACTGATGAAAAGGTTAAAAAGGGTTACGCTTAAAACGCTACCTTGAGGGACACCCTCAGCTTGAGTAAAGGTATTGGAAACTGTACTTCCAATACGTACTTTAAAAAGCCTGGTAGCTAGAAAATTCTGTATAAATATTGGAAGATTACCCTTAAATCCAAGATTATGCATATTACGGAGAACGCCATAACGCCACGTACTATCGTATGCTTTCTCAATATCGAAGAAAATTGCAACAAGATGGTTTCTCCTCACGAAAGCATTTCGAATTTGGGATTCCAGATCTACTATGATGTCAATAGTGGATCGTCCTCTTCGAAATCCGCTTTGTTGAAGGGGTATGCAATTATTCTTCTCTAAGATGTAAATGAGTCTAGCATTGACCATACGCTGAAACGTTTTGCACAAGCAACTCGTGAGAGCTATTGGACGATAACTCAGAGGGTCAGATGAATCTTTGCCAGGTTTCAAAATTGGAATCACTATCGCTTCCCTCCATGATGTAGGATAAGCATGCTCAGTCCAGATTCTATTAAAGAATAAAAGTATGTTTAACAAAGAATCATGATTTAAATGACGGAGCATCTGATACGAGATTCCATCTGGTCCTGGGCTAGTGTCGTTTGCTTTAGATAAAGCAGACTTCAATTCTGACAGTTCAAAATCACAATTATAGGGTAGAATATGTCGATCATGAAAGCTTAGAGGTGTCCGCTCAGCGATTCTTGTAATCCTTAGAAAAGTAGGATTATATGAATCAGAGCTGGAAACACTAGCAAAGGTTTCACCGATGACATTAGCAATATCTACCGCTGAGGAGTGTACTGCAGCTCCGGTTTTTAATACAGGAATGGAATAATCCTGATAAATACCATTGGCTGCTTTAACTTTCCTCCATAATTGTTGACTTGTTGTCGATGAATTGATTGACGACACGTAGCGAATCCAAGATTCTCTTTGACTCTGACGTCTAACTCTTCGAGCTTCAGCTTTGGCTTTTTTAAAAGCAACAAGATTCTCCGTAGTAGGGTATCTTCGGAATATATTCCATTGCTTCCTTTGTTTCTTATAGGACAGTTGACCCTTTTCATTCCACCAAGGTTTCCTGTGTTTATGTGGAATGATGGAATTTTTAGGGATAGCAACATCCGCAGCTCTGATTATTGTGTCGGTGATATATTTAACGGCATCATCTATCATATCTGTCTTAATTCTTGTCTCACTGATCACAGCCAATTGCGTGAAAAGTGACCAATCGGCTCGACTGTACACATAATTAGGTGGTTTGTGACACACACTATTACTTCCAGCCTGAGACACGATTAGAGGGAAATGATCACTATTGTAGAGGTCATTTCCGACTGCAAAATTCAGCAATGGCGGGAGTGATGGAGAACAAATAGCTAAGTCAAGAGAGTGAAATGTCCGTGTAGGTTCGTGGAAATAAGTTTTCTCGTCGGTATTCAGCAGACAGAGGCAATTGTCAGATATGAACTGCTCTATCTGACGACCGCGAGAATTCGTATCACTAATACCCCACAAGGAACTATGTCCGTTAAAATCACCAAGCAATAAAAATGGAGTTGGGAGTTGATCAACTAAATCATTCAGTTCCTCTGCTTGGATGACATCAGTCGGTGTTAAATAAAGGCTACATACCGTTATTAGACATGTGGTGTGGATTCTCACAGCCACTGCCTGGAGTGTAGTTCTTAACTGATGTGCTGTACTGGAGTAATTGTTTGATGTAATTATACAAACACCACCAGACACAGCAACATCACCACCATAATCATTTCTAAAGCATTGAAACCCACGCATTTTGGTGACAACAGTGGGCTTCAGGAATGGTTGGTTGGTTGGTTTGTTTTTATGGCGCAAGGTCCAGATAAGGACAAGCTGCGCCAATCACAAGATATTATACAAGCTTTTTTTTTACCAATTAAAAACATACAATAGTAATATAGTTAAAATGTACATTAACAGTATAAAATACCAATATAGTTAAAATGTAAATTAAAGGTATAAAATAGAAATATAGTTAAAATATATATTAAAAGTCTGTAAACATACAATATATACATGTATAAAATTAAAAACTTGATATTTAAATAAAATATTTCTAAATCAGATAAAATTCATAAATCCTATGTCTTTTAAAAACGCAAATAAATTGCGATGGGGTGGTTCCCCAAGCAAATCTTCTAATGTTAAAATGTTACAATTAAAATATCTAAAACGCTGATGGTTAAAATCTGAACACACAATTAATATGTGATATACTGTAAATGGTTCATCACACTTTTCACACCACGGTTGGAGATCACTTAAGATCAAATGTTTGTGGGTGAAACGCGTGTGACCAATTCGAAGGCGAGTCAGTCTGACATCTGCGCTTCGGGGAGATAAAACAGATAATGGAATGATGTATAAAAATATGGAATGGAGTTTGTTGCTGACTTGCAGGTCCCAGGATTCCTGCCAAAGAGAATATATGAAATGTTTGAATCCTTTTCTCATGTCCATTGATGGTATTGAAGGCAAAATGGAAGTAGCTGCAGATTTAGCGGCAGCATCAGCTTTCTCATTGCCATCTATTCCTATGTGGCTTGGAATCCAACAAAACAGTATCTCAAATCCCTTGTTAGTAACTGAATCAATTAATTTGAATATTTTAGACACAACTGGATGGCAATTATTGTTATTCCTCAAAGCTTCTAATACACTCATACTGTCAGTGTACACACAGAATTTACGTTCATTTTTAGTTTGTAGCAGCTGAAGTGCTCGGTATATAGCCGTAGCCTCAGCGGTGAAGATGGAGCAGGATTTGTGAAGGCTATAACTGTAGGAGGTATCATCAAGATAAACTCCACAGCCAACTGATCCTAAACATTTGGTTCCATCCGTAAATACTGGAGTGTAAATGGTTGGTTGGTTGGTTTTTATGGCGCAAGGTCCAGATAAGGACAAGCTGCGCCAAACACAAGATAGCTTACACAAGTTTTTTAAACCCATTAAAAGTATAAAATAATATAGTTAAAATGTACATTAAAAGTACAAAGTAGAAATATAGTTAAAATGTATATTAAAGGTATAAAATAGAAATATAGTTAAAATATATATTAAAGGTATAAAATAGAAATATAGTTAAAATGTATATTAAAAGTTTGTAAACATACAAAATACACATGTATAAAATTAAAAATTTTATATTTAAGTAAGATATTTCTAAATCAGATAAAATTCATAAATCCTATGTCTTTTAAAAACGCAAATAGGTTGCAATGGGGTGGTTCCCCAAGCAGATCTTTCTAATATTAAAATGTTACTATTAAAATATCTAAAACGCTGATGGTTAAAATCTGGGCATACAATTAAAATGTGATATACTGTAAATGGTTCATCACACTTTTTCACACCATGGTTGGAGATCACTCAAGATCAAATGCTTGTGGGTGAAACGCGTGTGACTAATTCGAAGGCGAGTCAGTCTGACATCTGCGCTTCTGTGGAGATAAAACAGATAATGGAATGATGTATGAAAATATGGAATGGAGTTTGTTGCTGACTTGCAGGTCCCAGGATTCCTGCCAAAGAGAATATATGAAATGTTTGAATCCTTTTCTCATGTCTGTTGATGGTATTGAAGGCAAAATGGAAGTAGCTGCAGATTTAGCGGCAGCATCAGCTTTCTCATTGCCATCTATTCCTATGTGGCTTGGTATCCAACAAAACAGTATCTCAAATCCCTTGTTAGTAAGAGTATCAATTAATTTGAATATCTTAGACACAACTGGATGGTAATTATTGTTGTTATTCCTCAAAGCTTCTAATACACTCATACTGTCAGTGTACACACAAAATTTACGTTCATTTTTTGTTGTTACCAACTGAAGTGCTCGGTATATAGCCGTAGCCTCAGCAGTGAATGATGGAGCAGGATTTGTGAAGGCTATAACTGTAGGAGGTATCATCAAGATAAACTCCACAGCCAACTGATCCTGGACATTTGGATCCATCCGTAAATACTGGAGTGTACATAGTGTACTGACAGCGATGGAATGAATAAAGCTGTTGAAGAATAGCATTACTTGTGTCTGATTTTTTATTACTTCCAAAGGGATTCAGCACAATAATGTGTGGATCATACCAAGGGGGATGTGCAAAAGGGTCGGTAGATTCGATTCGGACATCACATAGGTCAGAAAGCAAAATTATGGATTTAATACGACAGAGAAAAGGTGGAATGCTTGATGGTCTAGCATTATATAATCTCTTAAGAGCAGTACTTGGAATCGTGGAACGCAATGGATGATGAGGTGAGGACATGATTTTTGAATAATAATTAAGAGACAGCTGCATCCGCCGCAGGTCTAATGGCAATTGGTGGCAAATTACATATAGACTCTGGACGGGTGATGTGCGAAAAGCTCCACAGCATATCCTTAAAGCAGTATGGTGAACAGTGTCCAATCTGCGTAAGATGGAGAGTCTAGCTGATCCATAAGCAACACAGCTGTAGTCAATTCGAGATAAAATTACAGACTGATAAATTCTTAGGAGTGATGTGCGATCTGCACCCCAAGATGTATTCGAAAGCACTTTGAGGATGTTAAGAAAGTCAAACACATTTCTTCCGCAGATGTAAAACATGCGGAAGGAAAGTTAACTTCTTGTCAAAAATCACGCCAAGGAATTTTATCTCACTGACTACAGGAATGGGTCTATTATTTATGAATCACAGGATCATTATGGTAGCTAGTTTTCCTACAGAAATGGACACAGCAACTCTTACTAGGAGATATACTAAGACCATTCCGTTCACACCAAGTGGTTAAATTATTTACAGCTGTTTGCAATTGTCTCTCAATTATATTCATGTTTGAACCCTGATATGAAATTTGTAAGTCATCAACATACAAAGTGCCATGAACAGAAGATGGTAATTGATGGAGTATGTCACTGATGAAAAGGTTAAAAAGGGTTACGCTTAAAACGCTACCTTGAGGGACACCCTCAGCTTGACTAAAAGTATTGGAAATTGTAGTTCCAACGCGCACTTTAAAAACGCGTGAGGCCAGAAAATTTTGGATAAATATTGGAAGATTACCCTTAAAGCCAAGATTATGCAGAGTACGGAGAATACCATAGCGCCATGTACGATCATATGCTTTCTCAACGTCGAAGAAAATTGCAACGAGATGGTTTCTCCTCACGAAAGCATTTCGAATTCGGGATTCTAGATCTACTATGTTATCTATAGTGGATCGTCCTCTTCGAAATCCGCTTTGATGAAGATGTATGCAATTATTCTTCTCTAAGACGTAAATGAGTCTAGCATTGACCATACGCTCAAATGTTTTGCATAAGCAACTCGTAAGAGCTATTGGACGATAACTCAGAGGGTCAGATGAATCTTTTCCAGGCTTCAATATTGGAATCACTATCGCTTCTCTCCATGAAGTAGGATAAGCATGCTCAGTCCAGATTCTATTAAACAATAAAAGTATGTTTAACAAAGAATCATGATTTAAATGACGGAGCATTTGATACGAGATTCCATCTGGTCCTGGGCTAGTGTCGTTTGCTTTAGATAAAGCAGACTTCAATTCTGACAGTTCAAAATCACAATTATAGGGTAGAATATGTCGATCATGAAAGATTAGAGGTGTCCGCTCAGCGATTCTTTTAATCCTTAGAAAAGTAGGATTATATGAATCAGAGCTGGAAACACTAGCAAAGGTTTCACCAATGACATTAGCAATATCTACCGCTGAGGAGTGTATTGCAGCTCCGGTTTTTAATACAGGAATGGAATAATCCTGATAAATACCATTGGCTGCTTTAACTTTCCTCCATAATTGTTGACTTGTTGTCGATGAATTGATTGACGACACGTAGCGAATCCAAGATTCTCTTTGACTCTGACGTCTAACTTTTCGAGCTTCAGCTTTGGCTTTTTTAAAAGCAACAAGATTCTCCGTAGTAGGGTATCTTCGGAATATATTCCATTGCTTCCTTTGTATCTTATAGGACAGTTGACACTTTTTATTCCACCAAAATTTCCTGTGTTTATGTGGAATGATGGAATTTTTAGGGATAGCAACATCCGCAGCTCTGATTATTGTGTCGGTGAGATATTTAACGGCATCATCTATCACATCTGTCTTAATTCTTGTCTCACTGATCACAGCCAATTGCGTGAAAAGTGACCAATCGGCTCGACTGTACACATAATTAGGTGGTTTGTGACACACACTATTACTTCCAGCCTGAGACACGATTAGAGGAAATGATCACTATTGTAGAGGTCATTTCCAACTACAAAATTCAGCAATGGCAAGAGTGATGGAGAACATATAGCTAAGTCCAGAGAGTGAAATGTCCGTGTAGGTTCGTGAAAATAAGTTTTCTCGTTGGTATTTAGCAGACAGAGGCTATGGTCGGAAATGAACTGCTCTATCTGTCGACCACGAGAATTCGTATCATCACTACCCCACAGAATATTATGACCGTTAAAATCACCGAGAAATAAAAATGGAGTTGGGAGTTGATCAACCAAGTCATTCAGTTCTTCTGCTTGGATGACATCATTCGGTGGTAAGTAAAGACTACATACTGTTATTAGACATGTGGTGTGGATTCTCACAGCCACTGCCTGGAGTGTAGTTCTTAACTGATGTGCTGTACTGGGGTAGTTGTTTGATGTAATTATACAAACTCCACCAGACACAGCAGCATCACCATCATTATCCTTTCTAAAGCACTGAAACCCACGCAGTTTGGTGACAACAGTGGGCTTCAGGAATGTCTCCTGGAGAGCCACACATGCGGGGTTAAAGCGAGAGATGATGGATTTGATGTCATCAAAGCGAGAACGAAAACCGCGACAATTCCAGGAAACAAAGGAAGTCATGAATGGAATATATTCTAACCTTTATCACTGTTGCTTATGGTCATCTCAGATGAGTCTTCAGAATTGAAATCATCATCTGATGGATGCAACTTGACAGTGTCTGCATCCAAACACAGAAGAGCTTTTCTTGCTGTTAACGAAGGCTTCCGAACGCCTTCTTTAGCTATTTTTAATTTCCTAGCCTTCAAGGCTTTTGATTTTGCCAAAGCTGATTTGGCAATTACAGATGTTGGTGCTTCTGTGTTTTTTGCTTTGGGAGCAAACTAACTGTAGAAACAGAATTTGTTTCTGTTTGGGTGCTGGAGGATCGGGTCACTTTTTTGTCATAGTTGCATAACTGACATCAGAGTGGGAGTTCTGGAACTAACTGTGCGACGAGCTTCTGCATAGGAGACATTGTTTTTAATTTTGAAAGTGACAATTTCTTTTTCCAGTTGCCAAACGGGACAAGATCTAGAATAAGAAGTGTGGTCACCTTTACAGTTGACACACATTTCTTTGGCTTTGCAGGTAGTGCTATCATGGTCGTCAACTTGAGAACAGTGGGCGCAAGTAGGTTTCCTCTGCAAGCCATTTTAGAATGTCCATAGCGTTGGCACTGGAAGCATCTTAGAGGATTAGGTATAAAAGGCCGTACAGAACATCTCATGTAAGCCACTTTGATGTTTTGTGGCAAGTCTGGTGTAGAGAAAGTCAAGATGAGATGCTTTGTATTTATAACAATGCCATCTCTCTTTATCGTTATTCTTTTCACAGCGCAGACTTTTTGTGTTTTCAAATTTTCCAGTATTTCTTCGGTGGAAGTATGAAACAAGTCCTCCGAAGAAATAACACCTCGTGAAAAATTTAAATTTTTATGAGGTTCAACACTTACGGCGATGTCACCAATTGTTTTTAGGTTTTGCATCAGGATTGATTGTTTTTCCGTTGCAGTTTCCACTAGCAGAACACCCGAACGCAATTTTTTGATTGATTTTACTTCTCCAAGGTAAGAAGTAATACCCTTTTGAATTAGAAATGGTGAAACATATTCAAAAGTATTTCCGATCCTTTTATAATAAAATATTTGGCGCTAACATTTAACATTTGTTGTTGCTCCCGAGGGAGTGAGGAGAATGTGTTTTTATCCATATAGGATTAATATAAATTCAGGGACCAGACGGCACCACCCACCACGGAGCCCTACGAGGGGATACAGTTTAGCTGTATCAGTGCTAGTCAGTCCCTATACGCTCACGGTACATCCCTGAAGTGGACTCCACCCTTAACGAGTCACCCAGTAGATGTACCGATCGCTTGATCCATAAAGCCGATTGATGTGCTGAGGACCACAACACACCTCCCGTTTACCTGAAGCAGAGGCCAAAGCAATGTGTTGGTCTCAGGAGGCCTCAATTACCAGGATCCTCCTTTCCAGGGACACGGGTCTCCACGCACGGCAAACACGTGGGTGATTTAGTCCTCAAGAGTAGCTAATAGCAACAGAGCGGCGAAAGCTACTCAAGGAGCCTCAACCTCTTTCGAGGAAACCACAACGAGGGAGAAAAGGAAGGAAAAGCAGAAGAGTAGAGGAGAGAAGAAAATATAGAAGAGGAAAGATCACTAGGGTACCTCGGGATTGTGACACCCGTGTTTACCTAAAGAAGGTAAACCCCCTGAGGGGAAATAGTGTACTGACAGCGATGGAATGAATAAAGCTGTTGAAGAATAGCAGTACTTGTGTCTGATTTTTTATTCTTACCAAAGGGATTTAGCACAATAATGTGTGGATTATACCAAGGAGGATGTGCGAAAATGTCGGTAGACTCGATTCGGACATCACATAGGTCAGACAGCGAAATAATAGATTTATACGACAGAGAAAAGGTGGAATGCTTGATGGTCTAGCATTATATAATCTCTTAAGAGCAGCACTTGGAATCGTGGAACGCAAGGGATGATGAGGTGAGAACATTATTTTTGAATAATAATTAAGAGACAGCTGCATCCGCCGCAGGTCTAATGGCAATTGGTGGCAAATTACATATAGACTCTGGACGGGTGATGTGCGAAAAGCTCCACAGCATATCCTTAAAGCAGTATGGTGAACAGTGTCCAATCTGCGTAAGATGGAGAGTCTAGCTGATCCATAAGCAACACAGGCGTAGTCAATTCGAGATAAAATTACAGACTGATAAATTCTTAGGAGTGATGTGCGATCTGCACCCCAAGATGTATTCGAAAGCACTTTGAGGATGTTAAGCAGTCGCTCACATTTCTTCCGCAGATGTAAAACATGCGGAAGGAAAGTTAACTTCTTGTTAAAAATCACGCCAAGGAATTTTATCTCACTGACTACAGGAATGGGTCTATTATTTATGTGAAGCACAGGATCATTATGGTAGCTAGTTTTCCTACAGAAATGGACACAGCAACTCTTACTAGAAGATATACTAAGACCATTCCGTTCACACCAAGTGGTTAAATTATTTACAGCTGTTTGCAATTGTCTCTCAATTATATTCATGTTTGAACCCTGATATGAAATTTGTAAGTCATCAACATATAAATTCCTATGAACTGAAGATGGTAACTGATGAAGTATGTTATTGATGAAAAGGTTAAAAAGGGTTACGCTTAAAACGCTACCTTGAGGGACACCCTCAGCTTGAGTAAAGGTATTGGAAATTGTAGTTCCAACGCGCACTTTAAAAACGCGTGAGGCCAGAAAATTTTGGATAAATATTGGAAGATTACCCTTAAAGCCAAGATTATGCAGAGTACGGAGAATACCATAGCGCCATGTACGATCATATGCTTTCTCAACGTCGAAGAAAATTGCAACGAGATGGTTTCTCCTCACGAAAGCATTTCGAATTCGGGATTCTAGATCTACTATGTTATCTATAGTGGATCGTCCTCTTCGAAATCCGCTTTGTTGAAGGGGTATGCAATTATTCTTCTCTAAGACGTAAATGAGTCTAGCATTGACCGTACGCTCAAATGTTTTGCATAAGCAACTCGTAAGAGCTATTGGACGATAACTCAGAGGGTCAGATGAATCTTTTCCAGGCTTCAATATTGGAATCACTATCGCTTCTCTCCATGAAGTAGGATAAGCATGCTCAGTCCAGATTCTATTAAACAATGAAAGTATGTTTAATAAAGAATCATGATTTAAATGACGGAGCATTTGATACGAGATTCCATCTGGTCCTGGGCTAGTGTCGTTTGCTTTAGATAAAGCAGACTTCAATTCTGACAGTTCAAAATCACAATTATAGGGTAGAATATGTCGATCATGAAAGCTTAGAGGTGTCCGCTCAGCGATTCTTTTAATCCTTAGAAAAGTAGGATTATATGAATCAGAGCTGGAAACACTAGCAAAGGTTTCACCGATGACATTAGCAATATCTACCGCTGAGGAGTGTATTGCAGTTCCGGTTTGTAATACAGGAATGGAATAATCCTGATAAACACCATTGGCTGCTTTAACTTTCCTCCATAATTGTTTACTTGTTGTCGATGAATTGATTGACGACACGTAGCGAATCCAAGATTCTCTTTGACTCTGACCTCTAACTTTTCGAGCTT
This sequence comes from Latrodectus elegans, assembly GCA_030067965.1. Taxonomy (NCBI): domain Eukaryota; kingdom Metazoa; phylum Arthropoda; class Arachnida; order Araneae; family Theridiidae; genus Latrodectus; species Latrodectus elegans. The sequence continues at coordinate 81,556,858 of CM057815.1, forward strand.
CAGCTTTGGCTTTTTTAAATGCAACCAGATTCTCGGTAGTAGGGTATCTTCGGAATATATTCCATTGCTTCCTTTGTTTCTTATAGGAGAGTTGACACTTTTCATTCCACCAAGGTTTCCTGTGTTTATGTGGAATGATGGAATTTTTAGGGATAGCAACATCCGCAGCTCTGATTATTGTGTCGGTGACATATTTAACGGCATTATCTATCACATCTGTCTTAACTCTTGTCTCACTGATCACAGCCAATTGTGTGAAAAGTGACCAATCGGCTCGACTGTACACATAATTAGGTGGTTTGTGACACACACTATTACTTCCAGCCTGAGACACGATTAGAGGGAAATGATCACTATTGTAGAGGTCATTTCCAACAGCAAAATTCAGCAATGACAAGAGTGATGGAGAACATATAGCTAAGTCCTGAGAGTGAAATGTCCGTGTAGGTCCATGAAAATAAGTTTTCTCGTCGGTATTCAGCAGACAGAGGCAATTGTCAGATATGAACTGCTCTATCTGACGACCGAGAGAATTCGTATCTTCACTAACCCACATAGTACTATGTCCATTAAAATCACCGAGCTATAAATATGGAGTTGGGAGTTGAGCAACCAAATCATTCAGTTCCTCTTCTTGGATGACATCATTTGGTGGTAAGTAAAGGCTACACACTGTTATTAGACATGTAGTGTGGATTCTCACAGCCACCGCCTGGAGTGTAGTTCTTAACTGATGTGCTGTACTGGGGTAATTGTTTGATGTAATTATACAAACTCCACCAGACACAGCAGCATCACCATCATTATCCTTTCTGAAGCACAGAAACCCATGCAGTTTGGTGACAACAGTGGGCTTCAGGAATGTCTCCTGGAGAGCCACACATGCGGGGTTAAAGCGGGAGATGATGGATTTGATGTCATCAAAGCGAGAACGAAAACCGCGACAATTCCAGGAAACAAAGGAAGTCATGAATGGAATATATTCTAACCTTTATCACTGTTGCTTATGGTCATTTCAGATGAGTCTTCAGAATTGAAATCATCATCTGATGGATGCAGCTTGACAGTGTCTGCATCCAAACACAGAAGAGCTTTTCTTGCTGTTAACGAAGGCTTCCGAACGCCTTCTTTAGCTTATTTTTAATTTCCTAGCCTTCAAGGCTTTTGATTTTGCCAAAGCTGATTTGGCAATTACAGATGTTGGTGCTTCTGTGTTTTTTTGCTTTGTGAGCAAACTAACTGTAGAAACAGATTTTGTTTCTGTTTGGGTGCTGGAGGATCGGGTCACTTTTTTTGTTATAGTTGCATAACTGACACCAGGAGTGGGAGTTCGGGAATTAACTGTGCGACGAGCTTCTGCATAGGAGACATTGTTTTTAATTTTGAAGGTGACAATTTCTTTTTCCAGTTGCCAAACGGGACAAGATCTAGAATAAGAGGTGTGGTCACCTTTACAGTTGACACACATTTCTTTGGCTTTGCAGGTAGTACTATCATGGTCGTCAACTTGAGAACAGTGGGCGCAAGTAGGTTTCCCTCTGCAAGCCATTTTAGAATGTCCATAGCGTTGGCACTGGAAGCATCTTAGAGGATTAGGTATAAAAGGCCGTACAGAACATCTCATATAAGCCACTTTCATGTACTGTGGCAAGTCTGGTGTAGAGAAAGTCAAGATGAGATGCTTTGTATTAATAACAATGCCATCTCTCTTTATCGTTATTCTTTTTACAGCGCAGACTTTTTGTGTTTTCAAATTTTCCAGTATTTCTTCGGTGGAAGTATGAAACAAGTCCTCCGAAGAAATAACACCTCGTGAAAAATTTAAATTTTTATGAGGTTCTACACTTACGGCGATGTCACCAATTGTTTTTAGGTTTTGCATCAGGATTGATTGTTTTTCGGTTGCAGTTTCCACTAGCAGAACACCCGAACACAATTTCTTGATTGAGTTTACTTCTCCAAGGTAAGAAGTAATACCCTTTTGAATTAGAAATGGTGAAACATATTCAAAGGTATTTCCGATCCTTTTTATGATAACATATTTTGCGCTAACATTTAACATTTGTTGCTCCCGAGGGAGTGAGGAGAATGTGTTTTTATCCATATAGGATTAATATAAATTCAGGGACCAGACGGCACCACCCACCATGGAGCCCTACGATGGGATACAGTTTAGCTGTATCAGTGCTAGTCAGTCCCTATACGCTCACGGTACATCCCTGAAGTGGACTCCACCCTTAACGAGTCACCCAGTAGATGTACCGATCGCTTGATCCATAAAGCCGATTGATGTGCTGAGGACCACAACACACCTCCCGTTTACCTGAAGCAGAGGCCAAAGCAATGTGTTGGTCTCAGGAGGCCTCAATTACCAGATTGGTTGGTTGGTTGGGTTTTATGGCGCAAGGTCCAAATATGGACATGCTGCGCCAAGTATAATGTTTTGGAAGAATATATTTTTTCCATTTACTTATTTTGTTTTATTTTATATTTTATGTATATATATATGTTTCTTTTTTTAAAAACCCAAGCAACATTAAAATTTTAAAAAACAAAAATCAGTGTATATATAATCTTAAAATCCATATAAAATGGTGGAAAATAAAATAAATGAAATGTATATATATAAAATTTTAAAATGTATAAATTAAAATTAAATAAAATTAGAAAAACCTATAGCTTTTAAATAAGCAAATAGATTTCTGTTGGGTGGTTCTCCCACCAAATCAAACATGGTTAAAAGGTTTGTTTTGAAAAATTTAAAACGGTAGACGTTAAAATTAGGACATGAGATTAAAATATGATAAATAGTAAATGGTTCATCACACGCTTCACACCATGGATTTAGTTCACTTAAAAATAAATGTCTGTGTGTGAAACGTGTGTGTCCGATACGAAGGCGAGTCAATCTAACATCAGCACTTCGTAAAGGTAAAATTGATAATGAGATGAGGGATGAGAAAATGGTATGTAACTTGTTGCCGACCTGCATATTCCACAATTCTTGCCAAAGACCATGTATAAAACTTTTTATACCCTTTCTCACATCAGAGAGCGGAACCGATAGTAAAACTGGATCTAATGCAGCCTTTGCAGCTGCATCCGCTCTCTCATTTCCATCAAGACCTACGTGACTTGGTATCCAACAAAATATAATATCATATCCCTTGCCAGCAAGGGAGTCTAATGCTCTGTAAATCTTTGACACAACAGGATGGCAAGTAAAACTATTGTTTCTCAATGCTTCCAATACACTCATGCTGTCAGTATATATACAAAATTGACGATGACAATCTGTATTCACATGCTGAAGCGCATAATAGATAGCTGTGGCTTCAGCAGTAAAGATGGAGCAGGACGAATGCAGACTGTAACTAAAAGGTGTATTGTAAATAAAAACTCCACAGCCCACATGTCCTGCTGTTTTTGAGCCATCTGTGAATACAGGTATGTATGATTGATACTGACAGCGATGGTTGGAAAAAAGCGCTTGAAAAACAATAGGTGTTGTGTCTGATTTCGAAAACTGAGCAAAAGAGTTATTAAAGTTAATTGTTGGATCATACCAAGGCGGGTGAAGAAAATGATCGTTTGTTTCAATTTGCACATCACATAGGTCTGAGAGCCACAGATTTGATTTGGCTCGTGTGAGAAAAGGTGGGATGCTCATTGGACGAGCATCATATAGTCTTTTATGAAAGGCATTAGGAAACATGGAACGTACTGGATGATCAGGGGTCGACATGATTTTAGCGTAATAATTGAGAGACTGATGCATCCGTCTCAGGTCTAACGGTAGTTGATTACATATCACGTATAGACTCTGGACGGGTGATGTGCGGAATGCCCCAGAGCATATCCTCAAAGCAGAGTGATGAATTGTGTCCAGTCTTCGTAAAACGGAAGATCTAGCCGATCCATAAACAACACATCCGTAGTCAATGCGGGATAGAATCAATGACTGATAAACTCGAAGAAGTGATCTGCGATCTGCACCCCAAGATGTATTTGACAACACCTTGAGGATATTAAGCGATCGCTCACACTTCTTCCGCAAATATAATATATGCGGTAGAAAGGTTAATTTTCGGTCAAAGATAATACCCAGAAATTTTATTTCATTGACTACTTGTATTGGAGTGCTGTTGATGCAAATAATAGGATCATTATGCAGGCTAGTCTTTCTACAGAAGTGGACACATTTACTCTTGCTAGGAGATAGAGTATGGCCATTCTCAGCACACCATGCTGCAAGCTTGTTCACAGCTGTTTGCAGTTGTCTCTCAATTAATCGCATATTAGACCCCTGACATGGTATTTGCAGGTCGTCAACATAGAGTGTACCATTTATTGATGGTGGTAATTGATGTAAAATGTTACTGATGAAAACACTAAAAACAGTGACACTTAAAATAGAGCCTTGGGGAACACCCTCGGCTTGAGTAAAAGTATTGGAAAATACAGTTCCAATACGGACTTTAAAAACACGGGAGCTTAAAAAATTTTGTAGGAATATCGGTAGATTACCCCTAAAGCCAATATCATATAGTGAACGGAGAATTCCATATCGCCAGGTACGGTCGTATGCTTTCTCGATGTCAAAGAAAATGGAGACCAAATGGTTCCTCCGCACAAAAGCATTGCGGATTTGGGTCTCCAAATATGTGATATTATCAAGGGTGGATCTCCCTTTTCGGAAGCCACTCTGATTAATATGTATACATTTATTTTTTTCTAAGACATATACGAGACGGGCGTTGACCATACGTTCGAGAGTCTTACACAAGCAACTCGTCAGAGCTATTGGTCGATAATGTGAAGGGTCTGAAGGATCTTTACCATCCTTAAGAACCGGAATCACTATCGCTTCATTCCAAGCTAATGGAAATTTCTTTTCATTCCAGATCCTATTAAACAAAAGTAGTATGTTCAATAGGGAGTCTGGGCTTAAATTTCGAAGCATTTGATAGCTGATTCCGTCTGGTCCTGGACTGGTATCATGGGTCTGCTTTAATGCTCTCTTCAATTCCAACATCCGAAACTCACAGTTGTAAGGCAAGGCTTCACCATGGTTAAAACGAATTGGTGTTCGCTCAGCACGACTCTTAGTCCTTAAGAACGAAGGACTATAAGAGTCGTTGCTTGAGACGCTAGCAAAAGTTTCACCAAGGGTATTAGCAATGTCTTGAGGAGAAGAGTATATAGCAGCTCCGGTTTTTAAAACAGGAGTTGAAAAATCCTTATAAATGCCATTGGCTGCTTTCACTTTTCTCCACAACTGTTTACTAGATGTGGAAGATGTAATTGAAGATACATAGCGAGACCAGGATTCCTTCTGACTTCGACGACGAGCTCTGCGAGCTAATGCTTTAGCTCTCTTAAAGGCTACAAGATTCTCCGTTGTGGGGTATCTCCTAAATAACCCCATAACTTCCTTTGTTTTTGTAAGTTTCTTGGCATTCTTTATTCCACCAATGTTTGCTACGCCTGTGTGGTATAAGGGAACTCTTAGGAATTGAAGTATCAGCTGCATTCTTAATTGTTTCGGTGATTTTTGATACGGCTTCATTAATATCCTCGACTGAAACCATTTCATAATCAACAACTGCCAATTGTGAAAATAACGTCCAATCTGCCCGACTGTACACGTAAGTAGGTAAGCGTTGTCTTGCACTACTACCTCCAGTCTGGGAGATGACGAGAGGAAAATGATCGCTATTATGCAGATCATTTCCTACTGTTAGATTTAACAATGGCAGAAGAGATGGAGAACAGATGGCCAAATCGAGGGAATGAAAAGTTCTTGTGGGTATATGGAAATATGTTGGTTGGTTGGTTGGTTGGGTTTTATGGCACAAAGTCCAAAATTGGACATGCTGCGCCAAGAGTAACTTTTGTAGCTTCATTTTATCTTAATTTTTTTTAAAAATTATTATTATTATTTTTTGTTAAACCCAAACGCAAGCAACATTAAAAATTTTAAAAAACAAAAATCTGTGTAAATGTTATTTTAAAATCAAATTCTAAAATATAAAAGAAAAAAATCAATTATATATACAATTTTAAAATTTAAAATAAAAATTTAAATAAAATGTATAAAACCTATTGCCCTCAAGAAAGCGAATAGGTTTCTATGGGGTGGATCTCCTATTATGTCAGATAAAATTATAAAATCACTTTTAAAAAAGTGTAAACGTTGTTGGTTAAAATTATGACATGAAATTAAAATATGATAAACATTGAATGGTTCATCACACGTTTCACACCATGGATTTAATTCGCTTAAAAACAAATGTCTGTGTGTGAAACGTGTGTGTCCGATACGAAGGCGAGTCAATCTTACATCTGCACTTCGTAACGGTAAAACAGGTAATGAGATGAGAGATGAAAAGATGGTATGCAACTTGTTGTCAACCTGCAAGTTCCATGATTCCTGCCAAAGACTATATATAAAACTTTTTATATCTTTTCTCACATCTGAGAGAGGGACCGATGGTAAAATAAGGTCTGATGCAGTCTTTGCAGCTGCATCTGCTCTCTCATTTCCTTCAAGACCCATGTGGCTTGGTATCCAACAAAATACAATTTCTTTTCCCTTGCCAGCAAGGGAATCCAATGCTTTGAAAATTCTCGACACAACAGGATGACAGGTAAAACTATTGTTTTTCAAGGCTTCAACAATACTCATGCTGTCAGTATATATACAAAATTTATGACAATCATCTGTATTCACGTGCTGAAGCGCATAGTAGATTGCCGTTGCTTCAGCAGTAAAGATGGAGCAGGATGAATGTAGGCTGTAGCTAAAAGAAGTGTTATTGATAAAACTCCACAGCCCACATGTCCTGCGGTTTTCGATCCATCCGTGAATACAGGTTTGTAAGATTGGTACTGGCAGCGATGAGAATGGTATAGCTGCTGAAAAACAATAGGTGTTGTGTCGGATTTTCTGAACTGGGCAAAGGTATTTATAAAAGTATTTGTTGGCTCATACCAAGGTGGATAGAGACTTTGATCAATAGACTCTATCCGAACATCACATAGATCTGTGAGCCCCAGATGTGTTTTGGCTCGTGTGAGAAAAGGCGGGATGCTCAATGGACGAGCATCATATAGTCTTTTAAGGGAGGCATTAGGTACCAAGGAACGTAAGGGATGGTCAGGGGTAGACATGATCTTAGCATAATAATTGAGAGATTGCTGCATCCGTCTCAGGTCTAACGGTAGTTTATGACATACAGCATATAGACTCTGGACGGGTGATGTGCGGAATGCACCAGAACATATCCTCAAAGCAGAGTGATGAACTGTGTCCAGTCTTCGTAAGACAGAAGATCTAGCCGATCCATAAACAACACATCCGTAGTCAATGCGGGATACAATCAATGACTGATAAATTCGAAGAAGTGATGTGCGATCTGCACCCCAAGATGTATTTGACAACACCTTGAGGATATTAAGCGATCGTTCACACTTCTTCCGCAGATGCAGAACATGCGGAAGAAAGGTTAATTTTCGGTCAAAGATTATTCCCAGAAATTTTATTTCACTGACTACTTGTATTGGAGTGTTGTTGATATTAATAACTGGATCATTGTGAAGGCTAGTCTTTCTACAGAAGTGGACACACTTACTCTTGCTTGATGATAAAGTATGGCCATTCTCGGCTCACCATGCAGCAAGTTTATTAACTGCTGTTTGCAGTTGTCTCTCAATTATTCGCATATTAGATCCCTCGCATGATATTTGCAGGTCATCAACAAACAAGTTACCATATACAGATGATGGAAGTTGATGAAGAATGTTACTAATGAAGAGAATAAAAAGTGTGACACTTAAAATAGAGCCCTGAGGAACACCCTCAGATTGTGTAAAAGTATTGGATGTAAAATTTCCAATACGCACTTTAAAACCACGGAAGCATAAAAAATTCTGCAGGAATATCGGCAGATTACCCCGAAAGCCAAAATCATATAATGTACGGAGAATTCCATATCGCCATGTACGGTCATACGCCTTCTCTGTCGAAGAAAATGGAAACCAAGTGATTTCTCCGCACAAAAGCGTTGCGGATTTGAGTTTCCAAGTGTGTCATATTATCAAGAGTGGATCTTCCTTTACGGAAGCCACTCTGATTCTTATGAATACAATTATTGTTTTCCAGGACATAGATGAGACGGGCATTGACCATACGTTCGAGAGTCTTACATAAGCAACTCGTCAGAGCAATTGGTCGATAATTTGAAGGATCTGAAGAATCCTTACCAGCCTTTAGGACAGGAATCACTATTGCTTCTTTCCATCGAGATGGAAATTCATTTTCAGTCCAGATCCTATTGAACAGGTAAAGTAAATTCGACAAGGAATCTGAACTTAAATGTAAAAGCATAAGATAACTGATTCCATCAGGTCCTGGACTGGTGTTACTGGCCTGTTGTAAAGCTTTCTTCAATTCAAACTTTCCAAATTCACAGTTGTACGGTAAGGCTTGTCGATGGTCGAAGCGAATTTGTACACGCTCAGCTCGAGTCTTAGTCCTCAAAAACGAAGGACTATAAGAATTCGAGCTTGAGACGTTAGCAAATGCTTCACCAAGAACGTTAGCGATGTCCGTAGGAGAAGAGTATATAGCAGCTCCGGATTTTAAGATAGGAATAGAAAATTCTCTATAAATTCCATTGGCTGCCTTCACCCTCCTCCACAACTGCTTGCTGGAAGTTGAAGATGTTATTGAAGATAAATAGCGAGACCAGGATTCCTTCTGACTTCGACGACGAGCTCTGCGAGCTAGAGCTCTTGCTCTCTTAAAGGCTATAAGATTCTCCGTTGTGGGATACCTCCTAAATATTCCCCATAACTTCCTCTGTTTTTTATAAGTTTTTTGGCATTCTTTGTTCCACCAAGGTTTGCAATGCCTGTGTGGTATGGAGGAACTTTTAGGTATTGAAATGTCAGCTGCATTCTTAATTGTTTCAGTGACTTTACAAACGGCAGTATCAATATCTTCGATCGAAACCATTTTAGCATCAACAACTGCCAATTGTGTGAATAATGTCCAATCTGCCCGACTGTACACGTAAGTAGGTAGACGTTGTTCTACACTACTACCTCCAGTCTGGGAGATGACGAGAGGAAAATGATCGCTATTATGCAGATCATTTCCTACATTTAGATTTAACAATGGCAGAAGAGATGGGGAACAAATGGCAAGATCGAGAGAATGAAATGTTCTCGTGGGTACATGGAAATATGTCTTCTCGTCTGTATTAAGCAGACAGAGACTGTTGTCTGAAATAAACCGCTCTATCTGCCGACCGCGAGAATTAGTATCATCATTTCCCCACAAAGAACTATGGCCGTTAAAGTCACCCAACAGTAGAAATGGTGTTGGCAGCTGATCTATTAATGCATCGAGTTCCTCTTGGCGGATGACATCATGTGGTGGTAAATATAAACTACAGACAGTTAATAAGCATGTAGTATGAATTCTTACAGCAACTGCCTGTAGAGTAGTATTTAATGCATGGGCAGTGCTGAAGTAAGTATTAGATGTTAATATACAAACACCTCCAGACACTGTACCATTATCACCACAGTCTTTTCTAAAGCTGTTAAATCCACGCATGAAAAAGTTATTGCTGGACTTCAGGAATGTTTCCTGAAGCGCAACACATGCGGGATTGTAGGCTGAAATTATAGACTTGATGTCATCATGATGAGAACGCAAACCATGGCAGTTCCAAGAAACAAAGGAAGCTATTATTCAGTTTGAAGAGCTCCGTTCCCGGAGCTGAGTGGCATGTCATCTGACATCTCCTCGAGCGATAGATCTTCGTCCGAGGGATGTAATGAGACAGCATCAGCCTCCAGGTATAAGGCTTTACGGGTGGATATGGAGGTCCTAACATTGCCCTCTTTTGCAAGTTTAAGTTTTAGGGCCTTCAGGGCCTTAGATTTAGCCATCGGAGCTTTTCTTTGGGGAATGGTTGTGGAGGTCGATTTTGGCCTCTGTACAGATGTAAGGGTAACTTTACTGTTGAAAGTGAAAGAGCATCCGTTTGTGTACTAGCCGTTCTGGTGACCTTGGCGGCTACTGATGCATAGCTAACTCCTACTTGAGGTGTACGTGCTGTAACAGCACGTCTTGCCTCAGGATAAGAACAATTATTCTTAACTTTAGTGGTTGTGATCTCCTTTTCCAGTATCCAGGTAGGACAACTTCTAGCGTAGGAGGGTGGTCACCTTTACAGTTTACACACCTCTCCTTTGCAGTACATGACGAGCTGTCGTGGCCAACTGCTGCAGCAGCGGGCGCACGTCAGTTTGCCCCTGCAAGCCGCTTTAGAGTGACCAAATCTCTGGCACTGGAAACAACGCAAAGGATTTGGAATAAACGGCCTGACGGATAGATGCATATACGCAGCTTTAATATGCTGCGGTAGATCTGGCGTCGCAAAGTCAGTACGAGATGTTTAGTATTTATAACTTGCCCATCACGTCTGACTGTAATGCGTTTTACGGCACAGACCTTTTGATCTCTGAGATTTTCTAATATCTCGTCCGTAGGCGTATTTAGCAAATCCTTGGCGGATACCACACCACGCGAAAAGTTAAGGTTCATATGAGGTTCGACTGACACCTCAAGGTTAGCAAGCATTTTCAAGTTGCTTATGAGAGTTGCTTGTGCATCTGAAGCAACTTCTACCATTAAATCACCAGAACGAAGTTTACGAATGCTCCTTACTTCACCAATATTGCCACTGATACCTTTTTGGATTAGGAAAGGGGATACATTATCAAATGTACCCTCTTTCCGTTTGACAATGTAAAATCTGGCATTTGTTATGTTCAATATGTGCTCCCGTGGGAGAGAAGAAAAAATGCATGATTCCATATTAAACATGGAAGATTCGGGACCTGACGGCACCACCCACCACCGAGTCCAACAAGGGGATGCAGACCAGCTGCACCAGTGCTAGCCAGATCCTATACGCTCACAGTACATCCCTGAGATGGCCTCCACCCTTAACGAGTCATCCAGCAGATGTACCGATCGCTTGATCCATAAAGCCGATTGATGTGCTGAGGACCACAACACACCTCCCGTTTACCTGAAGCAGAGGCCAAAGTAATGTGTTGGTCTCTGGGGGCCTCAATTACCAGGACCCTCCTTTCCAGGGACACGGGTCTCCACGCACGGCAAACACGTGGGTGATTTAGTCCTCAAGAGTAGCTTATAGCAACAGAGCGGCGAAAGCTACTCAAGGGGAGCCCTCAACCTCTTTCGAGGAAACCACAACGAGGGAGAAAAGGAAGAAAAAGCAGAAGATTAGAGAAGAGAAGAAAATAAAGAAGAGGAAAGATCACTAGGGTACCTCGGGATTGTGACACCCGTGTTTACCTAAAGAAGGTAAACCCCCTGAGGGGTATGGAAATATGTCTTCTCGTCGGTATTTAGCAGACAGAGACAGTTATCAGAAATAAACTGTTCTATCTGCCGACCACGAGAATTGATATCATCACTTCCCCACAAAGAATTATGTCCGTTAATGTCACCGAGTAACAGAAATGGTGAAGGCAGCTGATCAACTAATGCATCGAGTTCCTCTTGGCGTATGACATCGTGTGGTGGTAAATATAAACTACAGACTGTTAATAAGCATGAAGTATGAATTCTTACAGCAACAGCCTGTAGAGTAGTATCCAATTGATGGACAGTGCTGGGGTATGTGTTGGATGTTAATATACAAACTCCTCCAGACACTGTGCCATTATCACCACAGTCATTCCTAATACATTTGAATCCCCGCATGGAAAAGTTATTTTTAGACTTCAGGAATGTTTCCTGAAGTGCAAAACATGCGGGATTATGATCTGTAATTAGAGACTTGATGTCATCAAGATGTGAACGCAAACCATGGCAGTTCCAAGAAATAAAGGAAGTTATATTTTAAATTGAAAAGCTCCTTTACTGGAGCTGGAAGGCGGGTCTTCTGTCATATCCTCGAACGATCCATCATCGTCCGAGGGAAATAGAGAAACCGCGTCAGTCTCCAGGCAAGAGAAAGCATTATGGGTGGAAATTGAAGATGTTTTTGATTTTTTTAATTTCAAAGCTTTCTCCGCTTTTGATTTTGCAAAATGAGCTTTTCTAGAAAACGTAGGAGTTTTTAAATTTTGGCTTTTCAGATGTTTGGGGTAATCCTACGGGGGAAACAGAAATGTGTTCAGTTTGTGTGCTGCTCGATTTGGTGATTTTTCTGGCAGCAGTGGCATAACTAACTCCTGGTTGAGGAGTGCGAGAAGTGACTAATCGTTTCGCCTCAGGGTATGAGCATTTATGGTTAACCTTAACCGTGGCTATCTCTTTTTCCAGCATATACTGCGGACAACTTCGAGAATAGGAGGGATGGTCACCTTGGCAGTTGACACATCTCTCCTTCGCTGTGCAGTTCGTGCTATCGTGGCCTACCACTGCGCAGCGAGCGCAAGTGATTTTGCCTCTGCAAGCGTTTCTCGAGTGTCCAAAGTGCTGACATTGGAAACATCGCAAGGGATTTGGAATATATGGCCTGACGGGTAAGTTCATGTATGCAGCTTTTACATACTGCGGAAGGTCTGGCGTCGCAAAAGTCAGAACTAGGTGCTTTGTATCAATTACTTTACCATCTCGTCTGACTGTAATGCGTCTAACGCCACAGACCTTCTGGTTCTGTAAATTCTCCAAAATCTCCTCCGTCGGCGAGTATAATAAATCCCTTGCTGAGATTACTCCACATGAAAAGTTAAGGTTGCTGTGAGGTGAAACAGTCACTTCGAAGTTTGCTAAGGACTTCATGCTAGCCAGAACGTCTGCTTGTGAGTTTGATGCAGCCTCAACAAGCAAATCACCTGAGCGCATTTTCTGAACTTTCTTAACTTCCCCAACAATTCCGGATATTCCTTTGGAAATTAAGAAAGGAGATATAGTAGTAAAATTTCCCTCCTTTCTTTTGATAATAAAAAATTTTGGTTTCATGTGTTCCAATTGTTGCTCCCGTGGGAGAAAAGTATAATTTTTATTCTCCATAATATGCTTTTAAAATTTCGGGACCTGACCGCACCACCCACCACCGAGTCCAACAAGGGGATGCAGACCAGCTGCACCAGTGCTAGCCAGGTCCTATACGCTCACAGTACATCCCTGAGATGGCCTCCACCCTTAACGAGTCATCCAGCAGATGCACCGATCGCTTGATCCATAAAGCCGATTGATGTGCTGAGGACCACAACACACCTCCCGTTTACCTGAAGCAGAGGCCAAAGTAATGTGTTGGTCTCTGGGGGCCTCAATTACCAGGACCCTCCTTTCCAGGGACACGGGTCTCCACGCACGGCAAACACGTGGGTGATTTAGTCCCCAGGTGTAGCTAATAGCAACAGAGCGGCGAAAGCTACTCAAGGGGAGCCCTCAACCTCTTTCGAGGAAACCACAATGAGGGAGAAAAGGAAGAAAAAGCAGAAGAGTAGAGGAAAGAGAAAAAGAAAGTAGAGGACAGATCACTAGGGTACCTCGGGATTGTGACACCCGTGTTTACCTAAAGAAGGTAAACCCCCTGAGGGGTAGCAACAGAGCGGCGAAAGCTACTCGAGGGGAGCCCTCAACCTCTTACGAGGTAACCACATTGAGGGAGAAAAGGAAGAAAAAGTAGAAGATTAGAGGAGAGAAGAAAATAAAGAAGAGGAAAGATCACTAGGGTACCTCGGGATTGTGACACCCGTGTTTACCTAAAGAAGGTAAACCCCTGAGGGGGGATTGAACTATGAAACAAATGGACATAATGTTTCGCGAATTTCATGCAGACGCATTTTTTAAAGGTAAAAATGTCATTGCAACATTACTAAATGAAAGAGTCTCTTTTCCTTCTGTTAATAGAAAGGCCATCAAACTTTTTTGTCGTTTGAGAACATTTACACGAATTAGGTATTTGAATACAAATGCAGCGATATTATCTGATAATAAAACTCAAAAAATAAATAAATAAAAGAAGAGTCAGTATTCAAAGATATCAAGACAAACTGAAGCTAATAAGTAAATATATTTTTATATTGGTTATATTATGTTAAGTCAATTTGAATATTAATAAAAAATAATTTTTGAGATTTTATTAAATCATATTATCAAATTTACTAAATATTTGAGAGGCATTTGTAGCTTTCCTCACACTGAATAAAAGAAATTGAACTTAAAAGTTAAAAAAGGGTAATTTGCTTAGAAACTCGAGGCAGCTTATTTTCCTTCGATGCCTGACTACGTTATCAACGGATATTTCAGCTGTCAGTTTTGGGATTGGTTGATTGGGTTTTATGGCGTAAGGCCCAAAAAGGACATGCTTCGCCAAGACCAGTATTATTTTATTTTTATTATCTATTTTAAGCCCAAACATCATTAAAGCTTTAAATAAAACTAAGTAAGTGTACATAGTAATCTTAAAATCAATTTATATAAAATTAAAAAAAACAGATAACATATATATATTATTTTAAAATGTATAATATCGATTAAATATAATGTATAAAAAACCCATTGCCCTTAAAAAAAAGCAAATAGGTTTTTGTGGGGTGAATCCCATAATAAATATAGCAAAGTTAAAATAACGGTTTTAAAAAAATGTAAACGTAAATGGTTAAAAAAAACCATGACATGAAATTAAAATATAATAAACAGTGAATGGTTCATCACACGTTTCACACCAAGGATTTAATTTACTATTAAACAAATGTCTGTGTAAAACGCGTGTGTCCGATAAGAAGGCGAGTCAGAGCGAAACATCCCTTCTTACAGCTGACCATGCATGCGCAGAACTAAACTCATAGTTTATGCGGCGATTATCCATAAGTAGAAAACTATTTCGCTAACCATGTTAAGTGGGAATATTTGTTCCAAAATCATTCCGCAGTTGTGCGATGGTATTGCCGATATAAATATAGCTAGTTGTTTACATTTTCTATTCTTAAACCTGAGAGGGGAATACCACTCGTTAGCAGTTTTTCCAAGTTAAGGTACTCAATTATTTTATTTTTTCTGAAGAAATTTATTTCGCTTTATTGAGTCTCTGTAATAGTGAGTTCCATGAGAAGTTTTGTTTGCGAATATTGCGACCGGAAAGTCACTCGAAAATGTAATTTATACGCTCATGTAAAGCAACTTCATCCAAATGTGAAGTTAAATATTTCTGGATTATTACTTTGTGGCTTATGTCCTGAGAAGGCGATGTCTTATGAGGATTTACACCACACAGAAATTAATATGTCATTAGAGCATTCGTTTGATTTAGTTGAAAGTTATGAATCTTGGAAAAAATAATTTGAAGAGAACACCATCGCTCATTTTGTGCAGAGAAGTTTAGAAAATGTTATCGTATGATTCAGTTCAAAGATATTTTATTTGCCATCGAAGTGTGAACAAACGAACTGTTAATGATAGAAAAAGACGTGAAATGTGGTGGCTGAAATAAAATTTCTTGAAACTGTCCAGCTACAATTACGGCAATTATTAGATGTAATAATGTAGATGTTGAGGTTGAAGCAACTCATTTTGGATATTTAAGTGAAGTAGGTAGACTTCCGTTACATAAGGAAGATAGGCGAAATATAGCAGTGAGAGAATACTCTGCCACTAAAAGATTGTCTTTCAGAATAAAAAGGACTTAAGATTTGTAGGGATTTTAAATTACAAAATAATGATATTCTCTCTCTTGATAAAAATGATGCTTTGTCTGTTGATCTTAAAGTTTGTACACTGATTTGTGAACCTGGAAATTACATTTTAATTTATAAGCCTGTGACAAAAACGAATGAAGATTTTATGCTTGGCATAAATGCTTAACAGAAGATGTTAGAATTGCATAATGATTGGTTGGTTGCGTTTTATGGCACAAGGTCAAATCCTGGACATGCTGCGCCAAGAATAAAATTTTTGTAGCTTAATTTTTACTTTTTTTTTAAATTCAATTTATTTTTTCAAAAAATTAAAGCGACATTAAAATTCAAAATAAAAATCAGTGTATGTATTATTTTAAAATCTAGTTATAAATTCTAAAAACAGAAAATGATTAAATATATAAAATTTTAAAATCTAAAATAAAGATTAAATGTATGAAACCTATTGACCTCAAGAAAGCGAATAGGTTTTTATGGGGTAAATCTCCTATTATATCCGACAAAGTTATCAAATCAGTTTCATTATCAATCATCATATTAAACGATGTTAATGATTCAGTGGGTAATAAACTAAGTCGAATACATTCATTATATCGTCAAGTTATATTAAACTTAAAAAATAAATTCTTCCTTCAAAAACAGGTCGTTTTAGATACAAATGATGCCCAAAGAGTACACGCAAGGGTAAGAAGCATAAAAAATTAAGTGTCCTTAATCAGGTATTACAAACCACAAGGTTTTGAATCAAATAACTGCCTTATCATGAAAATTTTTTACTCGTTATCATAAATAATGCTCAACAAGATATATTAAAATTATATAGCAATGATATTGTTTCTTTTGATTTTAACAATTATAATTTTTATGTGTGTTAGATGACAAACGAGAAAGGTTTAAATCCGCCCTAATACTGAGGAATTATCAAGATTCTCAAGATTTATAGGTGGCTTTTCAAAGTATAAAATGAGCTTGTGTAAATATATGTCCTTCTGTTTTTATGAGTGAGGATACGGATTCTTTTCATAATGCTTGATGCCCTGTGTTTAGGTCACCAAATAAAAGATTATTACGTACTTGGCACGCAGACCGCAACTGGCGAAGAAAATTAACAGAATACATAAAAATCGAACTCTGCAAGCCGACTCATTAAAAGTATTTCACTCTTAGTCAGAAGAACAAGATGAGCAAACTTAAAATTCTTCTTGGTGAGGTTATTCATTTATTCATGAAAATAACAACGATGCCGTGCAATTTGCAGAGTACTTCCAAACATATTAGATGTGAACAATGGGGATATTGTTATAGGAAATAAGCAGGTATACGCACTAATATGCATTTAGAACGTATGCACCGGACAGTTAAACACATATATTTAGAAGTTAAAAGACTTGACAATTAATTTCTTGCTTTTGTGCAATTTATAAATGATCAAAGATTTCAAAGATTAGTTGCAATTCACAAGGGTAAAGTATCTGTAAAAATGTCAACTATTCGTAAAAGACATCAAGCAAGTGTGAAATTAGATACAACGAAAGTTAGTGTTCACATGCAAGATAGTTGGTATATCCAAACTTTTACAACGGTAGGAGCAATTTATGAGGTTAAATTAAAAAAACAATGTAATTTGCAAATATGTCCCTAGCATTGGACATTTTGTCAAGAATGCTTGCATAATATGATGTGTACATGTATTGATAATACTATTCAATGGAATATGTGCAAACATATACATTTAGTTTGCAGATTACTCATTGGTGACAATTAAGTTCTTCAACCTAATCTCCAAATTACCAGCATGAGTTATCCATGAATGAGTGTAATGAAAACAGGTCTCAGGAAATTGAATCACAAGTTCAAAAGATTCAAATTAATTGTATTATAACAATTTACTGGTAGCTCAAACAAAAGGCTTAAATGTATTGCCACAGTTAAAAAAAAAACATTTGCTGCAATGTACTACACCTGGTGACTGCATGAAATCGGTTACCATATGAAAAGGTACACAAGCGCCATTTTTAGAGGTAAAAGAAAACAAATATTCAAAACTGCGTACAAAATTCCTATTAAACAATGAATCACCATAAAATAGAGAGATAATCAAACTGCGGTTTTATTCGACTAAACAGAAACAAGCTAAAATCTATCTAATAATGATAATTTCCTGGCAAAATAAAAATATTTTAAATCTAAATGTTTTTTAAAACAGCTTAATATATGTACTTATATATTTCAATTCTCGTATTTGAATTCTTCTGAAAAAGGATAACACATACATATTTTATTTTCATTCTACATCAAAAGGTGTTTATTAGCCAAATAAGGTAACCTAGATTGAGGCGCGCTTTCTCCGCGTTTCCTCCTCCGCTCACTAAATTCTTGAAATAGACTTCTCTGATAACACGTGACTCCTACGTCACACCCGCCATCTCCTGGTGGTCGAACATTAGAAACAAATGTCTGTGTGTGTCCGATACGAAGGCGAGTGTGACGAACACCAGCACATTGTAAGGATAAAACTGATAATGAGGTGTGTGATGCTTGGAAATATGACAATTTATTATTGACCTGCACGTTCCACGAGTCCTGCCAAACAGAATAAATTAACATTTTAAAATTTCTTCTCACATCAGACAAAGAAACTGATGGCAAAGATGGGCCTGATGCAGATTTAGCAGTTGCATCAGCCGTCTCATTGCCATCGAGACCTACGATCCAACAGAATATGATATTATATCCCTTGGTCGAAAGGGAATCCAGGCTAGGAAAATTCTCGACACAACGGGGTGGCAGTCAAAACTACTGTTCCACAAAGCTTCCAACACACACTCAAACTGTCAGTGTACGGAAATATTTAAAAATGTAACATGCATTCATTCAAAAAAGTCACATGCTGAATGAAATTTAAAGGAATCGGGAAAGTGGAAAAGTTTTTCCGATGGTAAGTTTGGAATTTTAATAGATCTTAATTGTGCGTTTTTTTATTTTATTTTATTTATTTTCCGAGAAAATGGATTTGAAAAATCGATATACCAATAAAGTATAGAAATGTGGTATTTGTAATGCTGTGTTTCACAATAAATCAAACTTAAACTGACATCAGAAAGAAATTCCTGCTCAAACTAAAAAACTGTAGCAGAATTCATATTTTTGTAGTATGGTACACGACAGCGAAATTAGAAAACAATTCTATGGATTCAATTCAATTAACGAGATCATTGCTTTACAAAATACAACTGTCATTCATAAATTTGTTAAGAGTTGTGGGAAAAAAAGAAGAAATAATATAGATGCTGATATTATTCACATCAAAATAAAAACTTTCCGGTCAAGAAATACAAAAGGTGCCCTACTTTGAAGACAGTAATTCATGGCAAACATATTAGTGTTGAATTAACAGATACACAAACGTCAGTTTCTAACCGTGAATCTAGTGATATTTCTGATAAAATTTTTGATGTAGAATTAGATGGTGGGTGTTCAAGTTTCACAAACAAAGATTCAATAACCATACTAATTATACATAACTTTAAATCTGCTACAAATCAATGTAAAATTGATTTAATTTTTAAAAAATGCTAAGAGTATCCATGTAACACACATGATGTCAGATTCAAAATGTAAATTTGATATTTGAAACTGAATTAGAATTTTTGTGGAGTGGAAAATTAATACAGAATATACTTTTGATTATGTTAAACATAGTGGTACCAATAGTGTAAAGGGTAAAATGTATGAATATTTTTACTATCATCGAAATGGTTATTTTTATGGGCGTAGGAATAACAAACACAGAAATAAAATATGAGGTACAAATAAAATAATTGAAACATGCCCTTCAATGAGAGAGATAGCACAGTTACCTTTTCAGTAAACAATATAATTAAGGCCGAGTTTACTAACACCTAGGTAGGTCATAGCAGTGATTCAGGTAAAGTTCTTTTGAACGATGAAGAGAGCGTCTGGAAATATCCAATGGATAGTCAAAGAAAAACCAACCGCTGAAATATTAAACGATGTTAAGGATTCTGTGGGTAATAAACTAAGTCGAATACATTCATTAGATCGTCGAGATATATTAAACTTAAAAAATAAATTCCTCCTTCAAAAACAGGTCGTATTAGATACAAATGATGCCCAAAGAATGCACCCATGGGTAAGAAGCATAGAAAATTCAGTGTCCTAAATCAGGTATTACAAACCACAAGGTTTTGAATCAAATAATTGCCTTATCATGAAGATTTTTACTCGTTATCATAAATAATGCTCAACAAGATATGTTAAAATTATATAGCAATGATATTGTTTCTTTTGATTTTAACAATTATAATTTTTATGTGTGTTAGATGACAAACGAGAAGGGTTTCAATCCGCCCTAATACTGAGGAATTATCAAGATTCTCAAGAATTATAGGTGGATTTTCAAAGTATAAAATGAGCTTGTGTAAATATATGTCCTTCTGTTTTTATGAGTGAGGATACGGATTCTTTTCATAATGCTTGATGCCCTGTGTTTGGGTCACCAAATAAAAGATTATTACGTACTTGGCACGCAGACCGCAACTGGCGAAGAAAATTAACAGAATACATAAAAATCGAACTCTGCAAGCCGACTCATTAAAAGTATTTCACTCTTAGTCAGAAGAACAAGATGAGCAAACTTAAAATTCTTCTTGGTGATGTTATTCATTTATTCATGAAAATAACAACGATACCGTGCAATTTGCAGAGTACTTCCAAACATATTAGATGTGAACAATGGGGATATTGTTATAGGAAATAAGCAGGTATACGCACTAATATGCATTTAGAACGTATGCACCGGACAGTTAAACACATATATTTAGAAGTTAAAAGACTTGACAATTAATTTCTTGCTTTTGTGCAATTTATAAATGATCAAAGATTTCAAAGATTAGTTGCAATTCACAAGGGTAAAGTATCTGTAAAAATGTCAACTATTCGTAAAAGACATCAAGCAAGTGTGAAATTAGATACAACGAAAGTTAGTGTTCACATGCAAGATAGTTGGTATATCCAAACTTTTACAACGGTAGGAGCAATTTATGAGGTTAAATTAAAAAAAACAATGTAATTTGCAAATATGTCCCTAGCATTGGACATTTTGTCAAGAATGCTTGCATAATATGATGTGTACATGTATTGATAATACTACTCAATGGAATATGTGCAAACATATACATTTAGTTTGCAGATTACTCATTGGTGACAATTAAGTTCTTCAACCTAATCTCCAAATTACCAGCATGAGTTATCCATGAATGAGTGTAATGAAAACAGGTCTCGGGAAATTGAATCACAAGTTCAAAAAGATTCAAATTAATTGTATTATAACAATTTACTGGTAGCTCAAACAAAAGGCTTAAATGTATTGCCACAGTTAAAAAAAAAACATTTGCTGCAATGTACTACACCTGGTGACTGCATGAAATCGGTTACCATATGAAAAGGTACACAAGCGCCATTTTTAGAGGTAAAAGAAAACAAATATTCAAAACTGCGTACAAAATTCCTATTAAACAATGAATCACCATAAAATAGAGAGATAATCAAACTGCGGTTTTATTCGACTAAACAGAAACAAGCTAAAATCTATCTAATAATGATAATTTCCTGGCAAAATAAAAATATTTTAAATCTAAATGTTTTTTAAAACAGCTTAATATATGTACTTATATATTTCAATTCTCGTATTTGAATTCTTCGAAAAAGGATAACACATACATATTTTATTTTCATTCTACATCAAAAGGTGTTTATTAGCCAAATAAGGTAACCTAGATTGAGGCGCGCTTTCTCCGCGTTTCCTCCTCCGCTCGCTAAATTCTTGAAATAGACTTCTCTGATAACACGTGACTCCTACGTCACACCCGCCATCTCCTGGTGGTCGAACATTAGAAACAAATGTCTGTGTGTGTCCGATACGAAGGCGAGTGTGACGAACATCAGCACATTGTAAGGATAAAACTGATAATGAGGTGTGTGATGCTTAGAAATATGACAATTTATTATTGACCTGCACGTTCCACGAGTCCTGCCAAACAGAATAAATTAACATTTTAAAATTTCTTCTCACATCAGACAAAGAAACTGATGGCAAAGATAGGCCTGATGCAGATTTAGCAGTTGCATCAGCCGTCTCATTGCCATCGAGACCTACGATCCAACAGAATATGATATTATATCCCTTGGTCGAAAGGGAATCCAGGCTAGGAAAATTCTCGACACAACGGGGTGGCAGTCAAAACTACTGTTCCACAAAGCTTCCAACACACACTCAAACTGTCAGTGTACGGAAATATTTAAAAATATAACATGCATTCTTTCAAAAAGTCACATGCTGAATGAAATTTAAAGGAATCAGGAAAGTGGAAAAGTTTTTCCGATGGTAAGTTTAGAATTTTAATAGATCTTAATTGTGCGTTTTTTTATTTTATTTTATTTATTTTTCGAGAAAATGGATTTGAAAAATCGATATACAAATAAAGTATAGAAATGTGGTATTTGTAATGCTGTGTTTCATAATAAATCAAACATAAACTGACATCAGAAAGAAATTCCTGCTCAAACTAAAAAACTGTAGCAGAATTCATATTTTTGTAGTATGTGCAATAAAAAAAATTTTCACGTGTAGCGTATGTAACACATTTGCTGAAGGTACACGACAGCGAAATTAGAAAACAATTCTATCGATTCAATTCAATTACCGAGATCATTGCTTTACAAAATACAACTGTCATTCATAAATTTGTTAAGAGTTGTGGGAAAAAAAGAAGAAATAATATAGATGCTGATATTATTCACATCAAAATAAAAACTTTCCGGTCAACAAATACAAAAGGTGCCCTACTTTGAAGACAGTAATTCATGGCAAACATATTAGTGTTGAATTAACAGATACACAAACGTCTGTTTCTAACCGTGAATCTAGTGATATTTCTGATAAAATTTTTGATGTAGAATTAGATGGTGGGTGTTCAAGTTTCACAAACAAAGATTCAATAACCATACTAATTATACATAACTTTAAATCCGCTACAAATCAATGTAAAATTGATTTAATTTTTAAAAAATGCTAAGAGTATCCATGTAACACACATGATGTCAGATTCAAAATGTAAATTTCATATTTGAAACTGAATTAGAATTTTTGTGGAGTGGAAAATTAATACAGAATATACTTTTGATTATGTTAAACATAGTGGTACCAATAGTGTAAAGGGTAAAATGTATGAATATTTTTACTATCATCGAAATGGTTATTTTTATGGGCGTAGGAATAACAAACACAGAAATAAAATATGAGGTACAAATAAAATAATTGAAACATGCCCTTCAATGAGAGAGATAGCACAGTTACCTTTTCAGTAAACAATATAATTAAGGCCGAGTTTACTAACACCTAGGTAGGTCATAGCAGTGATTCAGGTAAAGTTCTTTTGAACGATGAAGAGAGCGTCTGGAAATATCCAATGGATAGTCAAAGAAAAACCAACCGCTGAAATATTAAACGATGTTAAGGATTCTGTGGGTAATAAACTAAGTCGAATACATTCATTAGATCGTCGAGATATATTAAACTTAAAAATAAATTCCTCCTTCAAAAACAGGTCGTATTAGATACAAATGATGCCCAAAGAATGCACCCATGGGTAAGAAGCATAGAAAATTCAGTGTCCTAAATCAGGTATTACAAACCACAAGGTTTTGAATCAAATAATTGCCTTATCATGAAGATTTTTTACTCGTTATCATAAATAATGCTCAACAAGATATGTTAAAATTATATAGCAATGATATTGTTTCTTTTGATTTTAACAATTATAATTTTTATGTGTGTTAGATGACAAACGAGAAGGGTTTCAATCCGCCCTAATACTGAGGAATTATCAAGATTCTCAAGAATTATAGGTGGATTTTCAAAGTATAAAATGAGCTTGTGTAAATATATGTCCTTCTGTTTTTATGAGTGAGGATACGGATTTTTTTCATAATGCTTGATGCCCTGTGTTTGGGTCACCAAATAAAAGATTATTACGTACTTGGCACGCAGACCGCAACTGGCAGAAGAAAATTAACAGAATACATAAAAATCGAACTCTGCAAGCCGACTCATTAAAAGTATTTCACTCTTAGTCAGAGAAGAACAAGATGAGCAAACTTAAAATTCTTCTTGGTGATGTTATTCATTTATTCATGAAAATAACAACGATACCGTGCAATTTGCAGAGTACTTCCAAACATATTAGATGTGAACAATGGGGATATTGTTATAGGAAATAAGCAGGTATACGCACTAATATGCATTTAGAACGTATGCACCGGACAGTTAAACACATATATTTAGAAGTTAAAAAGACTTGACAATTAATTTCTTGCTTTTGTGCAATTTATAAATGATCAAAGATTTCAAAGATTAGTTGCAATTCACAAGGGTAAAGTATCTGTAAAAATGTCAACTATTCGTAAAAGATATCAAGCAAGTGTGAAATTAGATACAACGAAAGTTAGTGTTCACATGCAAGATAGTTGGTATATCCAAACTTTTACAACGGTAGGAGCAATTTATGAGGTTAAATTAAAAAAACAATGTAATTTGCAAATATGTCCCTAGCATTGGACATTTTGTCAAGAATGCTTGCATAATATGATGTGTACATGTATTGATAATACTACTCAATGGAATATGTGCAAACATATACATTTAGTTTGCAGATTACTCATTGGTGACAATTAAGTTCTTCAACCTAATCTCCAAATTACCAGCATGAGTTATCCATGAATGAGTGTAATGAAAACAGGTCTCGGGAAATTGAATCACAAGTTCAAAAAGATTCAAATTAATTGTATTATAACAATTTACTGGTAGTTCAAACAAAAGGCTTAAATGTATTGCCACAGTTAAAAAAAAAAATTTGCTGCAATGTACTACACCTGGTGACTGCATGAAATCGGTTACCATATGAAAAGGTACACAAGCGCCATTTTTAGAGGTAAAAGAAAACAAATATTCAAAACTGCGTACAAAATTCCTATTAAACAATGAATCACCATAAAATAGAGAGATAATCAAACTGCGGTTTTATTCGACTAAACAGAAACAAGCTAAAATCTATCTAATAATGATAATTTCCTGGCAAAATAAAAATATTTTAAATCTAAATGTTTTTTAAAACAGCTTAATATATGTACTTATATATTTCAATTCTCGTATTTGAATTCTTCGAAAAGGATAACACATACATATTTTATTTTCATTCTACATCAAAGGTGTTTATTAGCCAAATAAGGTAACCTAGATTGAGGCGCGCTTTCTCCGCGTTTCCTCCTCCGCTCGCTAAATTCTTGAAATAGACTTCTCTGATAACACGTGACTCCTACGTCACACCCGCCATCTCCTGGTGGTCGAACATTAGAAACAAATGTCTGTGTGTGTCCGATACGAAGGCGAGTGTGACGAACACCAGCACATTGTAAGGATAAAACTGATAATGAGGTGTGTGATGCTTGGAAATATGACAATTTATTATTGACCTGCACGTTCCACGAGTCCTGCCAAACAGAATAAATTAACATTTTAAAATTTCTTCTCACATCAGACAAAGAAACTGATGGCAAAGATAGGCCTGATGCAGATTTAGCAGTTGCATCAGCCGTCTCATTGCCATCGAGACCTACGATCCAACAGAATATGATATTATATCCCTTGGTCGAAAGGGAATCCAGGCTAGGAAAATTCTCGACACAACGGGGTGGCAGTCAAAACTACTGTTCCACAAAGCTTCCAACACACACTCAAACTGTCAGTGTACGGAAATATTTAAAAATGTAACATGCATTCATTCAAAAAAGTCACATGCTGAATGAAATTTAAAGGAATCGGGAAAGTGGAAAAGTTTTTCCGATGGTAAGTTTAGAATTTTAATAGATCTTAATTGTGCGTTTTTTTATTTTATTTTATTTATTTTTCGAGAAAATGGATTTGAAAAATCGATATACCAATAAAGTATAGAAATGTGGTATTTGTAATGCTGTGTTTCATAATAAATCAAACTTAAACTGACATCAGAAAGAAATTCCTGCTCAAACTAAAAAACTGTAGCAGAATTCATATTTTTGTAGTATGTGCAATAAAAAAAATTTTCACGTGTAGCGTATGTAACACATTTGCTGAAGGTACACGACAGCGAAATTAGAAAACAATTCTATCGATTCAATTCAATTACCGAGATCATTGCTTTACAAAATACAACTGTCATTCATAAATTTGTTAAGAGTTGTGGGAAAAAAAGAAGAAATAATATAGATGCTGATATTATTCACATCAAAATAAAAACTTTCCGGTCAACAAATACAAAAGGTGCCCTACTTTGAAGACAGTAATTCATGGCAAACATATTGAGTGTTGAATTAACAGATACACAAACGTCTGTTTCTAACCGTGAATCTAGTGATATTTCTGATAAAATTTTGATGTAGAATTAGATGGTGGGTGTTCAAGTTTCACAAACAAAGATTCAATAACCATACTAATTATACATAACTTTAAATCCGCTACAAATCAATGTAAAATTGATTTAATTTTTAAAAAATGCTAAGAGTATCCATGTAACACACATGATGTCAAATTCAAAATGTAAATTTCATATTTGAAACTGAATTAGAATTTTTGTGGAGTGGAAAATTAATACAGAATATACTTTTGATTATGTTAAACATAGTGGTACCAATAGTGTAAAGGGTAAAATGTATGAATATTTTTACTATCATCGAAATGGTTATTTTTATGGGCGTAGGAATAACAAACACAGAAATAAAATATGAGGTACAAATAAAATAATTGAAACATGCCCTTCAATGAGAGAGATAGCACAGTTACCTTTTCAGTAAACAATATAATTAAGGCCGAGTTTACTAACACCTAGGTAGGTCATAGCAGTGATTCAGGTAAAGTTCTTTTTGAACGATGAAGAGAGCGTCTGGAAATATCCAATGGATAGTCAAAGAAAAAACCAACCGCTGAAATATTAAACGATGTTAAGGATTCTGTGGGTAATAAACTAAGTCGAATACATTCATTAGATCGTCGAGATATATTAAACTTAAAAATAAATTCCTCCTTCAAAAACAGGTCGTATTAGATACAAATGATGCCCAAAGAATGCACCCATGGGTAAGAAGCATAGAAAATTCAGTGTCCTAAATCAGGTATTACAAACCACAAGGTTTTGAATCAAATAATTGCCATATCATGAAGATTTTTTACTCGTTATCATAAATAATGCTCAACAAGATATGTTAAAATTATATAGCAATGATATTGTTTCTTTTGATTTTAACAATTATAATTTTTATGTGTGTTAGATGACAAACGAGAAGGGTTTCAATCCGCCCTAATACTGAGGAATTATCAAGATTCTCAAGAATTATAGGTGGATTTTCAAAGTATAAAATGAGCTTGTGTAAATATATGTCCTTCTGTTTTTATGAGTGAGGATACGGATTCTTTTCATAATGCTTGATGCCCTGTGTTTGGGTCACCAAATAAAAGATTATTACGTACTTGGCACGCAGACCGCAACTGGCGAAGAAAATTAACAGAATACATAAAATCGAACTCTGCAAGCCGACTCATTAAAAGTATTTCACTCTTAGTCAGAAGAACAAGATGAGCAAACTTAAAATTCTTCTTGGTGAGGTTATTCATTTATTCATGAAAATAACAACGATACCGTGCAATTTGCAGAGTACTTCCAAACATATTAGATGTGAACAATGGGGATATTGTTATAGGAAATAAGCAGGTATACGCACTAATATGCATTTAGAACGTATGCACCGGACAGTTAAACACATATATTTAGAAGTTAAAAGACTTGACAATTAATTTCTTGCTTTTGTGCAATTTATAAATGATCAAAGATTTCAAAGATTAGTTGCAATTCACAAGGGTAAAGTATCTGTAAAAATGTCAACTATTCGTAAAAGATATCAAGCAAGTGTGAAATTAGATACAACGAAAGTTAGTGTTCACATGCAAGATAGTTGGTATATCCAAACTTTTACAACGGTAGGAGCAATTTATGAGGTTAAATTAAAAACACAATGTAATTTGCAAATATGTCCCTAGCATTGGACATTTTGTCAAGAATGCTTGCATAATATGATGTGTACATGTATTGATAATACTACTCAATGGAATATGTGCAAACATATACATTTAGTTTGCAGATTACTCATTGGTGACAATTAAGTTCTTCAACCTAATCTCCAAATTACCAGCATGAGTTATCCATGAATGAGTGTAATGAAAACAGGTCTCAGGAAATTGAATCACAAGTTCAAAGATTCAAATTAATTGTATTATAACAATTTACTGGTAGCTCAAACAAAAGGCTTAAATGTATTGCCACAGTTAAAAAAAAAACATTTGCTGCAATGTACTACACCTGGTGACTGCATGAAATCGGTTACCATATGAAAAGGTACACAAGCGCCATTTTTAGAGGTAAAAGAAAACAAATATTCAAAACTGCGTACAAAATTCCTATTAAACAATGAATAACCATAAAATAGAGAGATAATCAAACTGCGGTTTTATTCGACTAAACAGAAACAAGCTAAAATCTATCTAATAATGATAATTTCCTGGCAAAATAAAAATATTTTAAATCTAAATGTTTTTTAAAACAGCTTAATATATGTACTTATATATTTCAATTCTCGTATTTGAATTCTTCGAAAAAGGATAACACATACATATTTTATTTTCATTCTACATCAAAAGGTGTTTATTAGCCAAATAAGGTAACCTAGATTGAGGCGCGCTTTCTCCGCGTTTCCTCCTCCGCTCGCTAAATTCTTGAAATAGACTTCTCTGATAACACGTGACTCCTACGTCACACCCGCCATCTCCTGGTGGTCGAACATTAGAAACAAATGTCTGTGTGTGTCCGATACGAAGGCGAGTGTGACGAACACCAGCACATTGTAAGGATAAAACTGATAATGAGGTGTGTGATGCTTGAAATATGACAATTTATTATTGACCTGCACGTTCCACGAGTCCTGCCAAACAGAATAAATTAACATTTTAAAATGTCTTCTCACATCAGACAAAGAAACTGATGGCAAAGATAGGCCTGATGCAGATTTAGCAGTTGCATCAGCCGTCTCATTGCCATCGAGACCTACGATCCAACAGAATATGATATTATATCCCTTGGTCGAAAGGGAATCCAGGCTAGGAAAATTCTCGACACAACGGGGTGGCAGTCAAAACTACTGTTCCACAAAGCTTCCAACACACACTCAAACTGTCAGTGTACGGAAATATTTAAAAATATAACATGCATTCATTCAAAAGTCACATGCTGAATGAAATTTAAAGGAATCGGGAAAGTGGAAAAGTTTTTCCGATGGTAAGTTTAGAATTTTAATAGATCTTAATTGTGCGTTTTTTTATTTTATTTTATTTATTTTTCGAGAAAATGGATTTGAAAAATCGATATACCAATAAAGTATAGAAATGTGGTATTTGTAATGCTGTGTTTCATAATAAATCAAACTTAAACTGACATCAGAAAGAAATTCCTGCTCAAACTAAAAAACTGTAGCAGAATTCATATTTTTGTAGTATGTGCAATAAAAAAAATTTTCACGTGTAGCGTATATAACACATTTGCTGAAGGTACACGACAGCGAAATTAAAAAACAATTCTATCGATTCAATTCAATTAACGAGATCATTGCTTTACAAAATACAACTGTCATTCATAAATTTGTTAAGAGTTGTGGGAAAAAAAGAAGAAATAATATAGATGCTGATATTATTCACATCAAAATAAAAACTTTCCGGTCAACAAATACAAAAGGTGCCCTACTTTGAAGACAGTAATTCATGGCAAACATATTAGTGTTGAATTAACAGATACACAAACGTCTGTTTCTAACCGTGAATCTAGTGATATTTCTGATAAAACTTTTGATGTAGAATTAGATGGTGGGTGTTCAAGTTTCACAAACAAAGATTCAATAACCATACTAATTATACATAACTTTAAATCCGCTACAAATCAATGTAAAATTGATTTAATTTTTAAAAAATGCTAAGAGTATCCATGTAACACACATGATGTCAGATTCAAAATGTAAATTTCATATTTGAAACTGAATTAGAATTTTTGTGGAGTGGAAAATTAATACAGAATATACTTTTGATTATGTTAAACATAGTGGTACCAATAGTGTAAAGGGTAAAATGTATGAATATTTTTACTATCATCGAAATGGTTATTTTTATGGGCGTAGGAATAACAAACACAGAAATAAAATATGAGGTACAAATAAAATAATTGAAACATGCCCTTCAATGAGAGAGATAGCACAGATTACCTTTTCAGTAAACAATATAATTAAGGCCGAGTTTACTAACACCTAGGTAGGTCATAGCAGTGATTCAGGTAAAGTTCTTTTGAACGATGAAGAGAGCGTCTGGAAATATCCAATGGATAGTCAAAAGAAAAAACCAACCGCTGAAATATTAAACGATGTTAAGGATTCTGTGGGTAATAAACTAAGTCGAATACATTCATTAGATCGTCGAGATATATTAAACTTAAAAATAAATTCCTCCTTCAAAAACAGGTCGTATTAGATACAAATGATGCCCAAAGAATGCACCCATGGGTAAGAAGCATAGAAAATTCAGTGTCCTAAATCAGGTATTACAAACCACAAGGTTTTGAATCAAATAATTGCCTTATCATGAAGATTTTTACTCGTTATCATAAATAATGCTCAACAAGATATGTTAAAATTATATAGCAATGATATTGTTTCTTTTGATTTTAACAATTATAATTTTTATGTGTGTTAGATGACAAACGAGAAGGGTTTCAATCCGCCCTAATACTGAGGAATTATCAAGATTCTCAAGAATTATAGGTGGATTTTCAAAGTATAAAATGAGCTTGTGTAAATATATGTCCTTCTGTTTTTATGAGTGAGGATACGGATTCTTTTCATAATGCTTGATGCCCTGTGTTTGGGTCACCAAATAAAAGATTATTACGTACTTGGCACGCAGACCGCAACTGGCGAAGAAAATTAACAGAATACATAAAAATCGAACTCTGCAAGCCGACTCATTAAAAGTATTTCACTCTTAGTCAGAAGAACAAGATGAGCATATTTAAAATTCTTCTTGGTGATGTTATTCATTTATTCATGAAAATAACAACGATACCGTGCAATTTGCAGAGTACTTCCAAACATATTAGATGTGAACAATGGGGATATTGTTATAGGAAATAAGCAGGTATACGCACTAATATGCATTTAGAACGTATGCACCGGACAGTTAAACACATATATTTAGAAGTTAAAAGACTTGACAATTAATTTCTTGCTTTTGTGCAATTTATAAATGATCAAAGATTTCAATGATTAGTTGCAATTCACAAGGGTAAAGTATCTGTAAAATTGTCAACTATTCGTAAATGATATCAAGCAAGTGTGAAATTAGATACAACGAAAGTTAGTGTTCACATGCAAGATAGTTGGTATATCCAAACTTTTACAACGGTAGGAGCAATTTATGAGGTTAAATTAAAAAAACAATGTAATTTGCAAATATGTCCCTAGCATTGGACATTTTGTCAAGAATGCTTGCATAATATGATGTGTACATGTATGGATGGAGTTTTCAATGTAAACAAAAACAAGCCTCAGTTCACCGGAAGAGACCTCAAATACTTCCGGTTTTCTCTCGTCCCATTGAAAATCAATGGGACGAGAGAAATTTTTATTTAAATATTTTTATATATATATTTCTGTTTTCGAAAATTTTTTTATTTTATCCGTTAAAATCATAATTTTTAATAAGAGTGCAATCAGTGGTGATCTCATAAATTTTTTCAAAAATTTTTAATTTATACTTAAATAATCCTGATGGATTACCATATTTTGCGGGAATCGCTCGTATTGGCGATATTAGGATCAATTGTTGATGAATGATGTATTGTAAACCACGTTCTAATTCTTGTTATTATTTATCTTAATTGTTCTTTAACTAATTTTTAATTTTACGCATTTATTCCAAAATTTCAGGAAATATATTTTGCGCGTGATTGAACTATAAATCATTTCAAATATCAAGCAAGGTATTATTTATGCTTTCCTTTATAGTATTATAATTTTTTTTAAAATTTTCTTGATCATGCTAGATCAATCATCATGGTATCAAAAATGAGTGGAACAAAATTGTAACGATTTTTATTTATTTGTTGTTTATTACTATTTTAAACAAGTCTTGGTTTCCAATGCAATTAAAATTTAAGTCTTTATTTTTATGAGTTGATTTAATATATAGCTAATTAAATTAAGGATTGTAAATATTAGTTTTTAAATTATAACATTAAATATATGATTAAAATATTAAATGAAAATTTTATAAAATGGTTTTAATATTTTTAAATAAAATAATAGTTAGAATTTTATTTTAAACCTTGAATTTATGTTTTTCAGATGTCTAGTACTTATTATAGCAATCTAGATGAAGAATCAAAAATGCGTTATATCTCAAAATTAACCATTGTTGGAGAAAGATTACCAGATCCATTAGATGATGATTTAAGAAAATTCTTATTTCAACGAAATAATTACAAAATATGGCCTAAAGTTTCTTTTGGGGATGTCTATATGTATCTTGTAGTAAAGAAATGCTTCTATACAAATGAAGCATTTGAAAATTATAAGGCGCTGGATTGCTACAATTTTATTTTAAGTGGAAAAGTCCATGATGTGAAAGTTTATAGATGTGAAAGCATAAAAATATGCATAATGACTTGCAGTGTGCAGGCAAGTCAAACATCTACAAAATTTCACATGCCATGGGCTGTTATTGAGTGTAGTGGCAAAATCATTAGTGGACACTGCACTTGTATGGCTGGGTATGACTTATTTATATTTGTTTAATATTATATATTAAAAATTTTTACTTGATATTAGTTTAAAAGTGGAAATAATAGACTAATAACTATATATAATTGTAGCAAATCTAAAAATAATTTTATTTATTCTATGTAATATGTAATATATATATATTAATTATATTGTTATTAGATTAGAGAAGCTTGCTCTCATGTTTCAGCTTTATTATTAACTGTTGAAACTGCTGTGAGAGAAGGGTTAACTAATCCATCTTGTACATCAATGCCATGTTTATGGAATAAAGTTTCAAAAGGTAAATCATTCTTAAGATGTAGATACGAAATATTATATTTTATTAATCATGAGTTAACATTTTTGCTTTTAATATTTGTAAAGCAAAATAGTTTTTTAAGTAATCTACATAATATATCATTAGCCTGCAAATATAATTTAAAATGGACATTTATATTTAAAATAAATTGACAACACCAGAAAAATATAAAAATGTTTATAAAAGATACTTATATTTTTTCTTGCTAATTTTTTCTAATGTTTGTTTAAAATTATTTAAATAATCAAATATGCCATTAAATATAAAATCTTTCATATATTTATTCAAAGGCAGAACATGTTCTTGCCTCAGAAATAAATTTTAGTCACCAGAAGACCACAACAGAATCTACTTCAATTTCATCATCTTTACCTTCAGCTGAAGCTTATACAAGTTTTCTGGATATTGTGAAGGTAAATTATTTGGGATATATTATAAATATTTATATTTATAGCTAAATTTTTAAACTTTCTTTCTCATAAAAACAATAGCAATGTATATAAAAATATAACTATTGATAGAAGTTTATTTAATGGTAATTATGATGTAATCTTTAAATGTAAAAAAATTTTTTTCTTCAATATTATTGCATTGAATCATTTATTCTGAAAAATTTGTAATTATTATTTGATACAATTTTATAACTATTTGTTTTTTGTTATTAGAAGACCTATTTTGATTACAGACAATCATAAATTTAATTATAAATTCAAGGTTCTCAATTTTTAGTTTACTGATTATATAATAATAATTATAAAGTTGTGTTCACAAGAAAAATCTCAGTATTTTCTTTGATTATAGATATTTACAATGACACGAAACTATAGCTACCTTTTAAATATATTCAAATGTAGTTCAATTTAGCTTTTGACAAATTATTTCCTTTTTTTTGCAGAAACATCAACCGGATGCTCCAATCTTCACTTTACTTACAGACAGTGAGGGTACAGATTCTGCAAGTGAAGGTGAAGATGAGATTCCAAATGTAATTGAAATTATAAGAATTAATGAAACAATACCGTTACACTTCTCCAATGAAAAAGACTTAGTATTATTTTAAAAAGCTAGAGGGAACATCGTTTGACATTGAGTCAATAGAAGAGCAGACACAAGGCGGAGAAAAAAATTGTAAATGGATGAAACAAAGGAAAGGAAGAATTACAGCTTCCTTGTTTCATCGAGTGATCTGCTGCAAAAAGGGTTATAAAGAACTCATTGCTACAATCATGCAGTATAATTCACCAGTCACTGCTGAGTCGTTAAGATGGGGTCTTAATAATGAAAAGTATGCCATTTCTACATTTATAAATAAAATGCAACAAGAGCATGTTAATTTTCAGTTCACAAAATGTGGCCTGAAAATTGACAACACTTTTCCCGCTTAGCTAAATGTGACTGTTGTGAAAATGCAGTTGTAGAAATAAAATGTCCGTTCAGTTTGCGAAATCTTACAATTGAACAGGAAAACATTAAAAAAAGCTTTTTTTTAAATGAAAATTTATGCCTTAAATCCTCTCATGCTTACTATGATCAGGTGCAAGGGCAAATGGATATTTGTGGATGTAACTGTGCTTATTTTGTAACATATACAAAATTTAGTCTACACGTAGAAAAAATACATTTTGATGATGATTATTGGAAGGTTAAAAAACCAATATTAATTAAGTTTTTTGAAAAATATATATTACCTGAAATTTTAGAAGAAACAGTTTTAAAAGAAATAAAATAAAATAATATTTTTCTGTGAAAATTATATTTATTTTATTTAACATACAAATGAATAATAATTGGTTTGTATTTCAGCTACAATAAAAATATTTTTTTGATATATATAAAAGGATATATATATATATATATATATATATATATATATATATATATATATATAATTTTAGTTTTCTGTAATTTACATCAAATTAAGCAGAGAATGGAGTTCACTTCTTCGTTGTCGAAAAAATATATTCATATTCTTTACTGATTTAACAACTAAATATTTCAATTACATTCTCAAGTAATATAATAAAAATTATATTGATTCAAAATACATATTTTCAATCAATATAATTTTTATTTTGAACTGTTTTACAAAGATCTTTATTGCTATTACTTTTCATTCAAAAATTTCAGTGAACATAATTTTTAAATCATTAAATGGAATATTTGTAATAAACAATATATTTGAAATTAATTTATTAATCTTAATTACTATTCACTAATTTAAAATTTTATAACTAATATCTAACTTTTTAAAGTTTCTACAATATTTTATATACAATTCATTACAATAAATTTCAAAATACAGTCACTTGAAACATTTTATTAATTAAAAAGTCATAACTTTTATTAAGTAATTTTATAACAATGTGTTTCCTAAGTTGCACAGAGCACTCAAGATTATCAATATGTCATCTCCCAAAGATTTACTGTTAACATCTGTGTTTGCAACGTATGCAGGTGGCCAAGAAGTTTTGAGAATTCTGTAGCATTTATTCTTCTAATACATCTTTCGATGTGAACTCTTGCTTTAGCAATTTTTCTGGAATTGGAAACTTCTGATCCTAGTAATTGTTTTTCCTTTTGTAAAAGAAGGAACAATTACTTTAGCTCTCCTTTTATTCCAACAACATCTTCAATTCTGAATCCCTATCAGCTAAAATTACATCATTTAACTGTAGATTATTCAGAATCCAGATTTGATGGTAATATCTTTGTCAGAACATCTTCCTCCATACAGTCTTGATACAAAAACAATACCACCTGATGGAGAACAAGCAATTAAAAATTTCACTGTATTATGATGTTTATAGTGCGAATATGTTTGGGAACGTGCATCAAGATTGTATGGAGTATCGATGAAAATTTCGAACAATCTATGATACAAATGGCATCTTTCAAAAAGGGCTTGAAAACATTGAGGCAAATTCTTTAAAACCATACTTTTAGAAGGCCAATGTATAAATTTGGTGAGTACTGCAGCCATTCTAGGAATCCATATTCTAAATATTTTACTTACAGTGCTGCTCCCAATTTCAAACCTGTAGGCTAAATCTAGATTAAGAAGACCTAGTCGAAGTTTCATCAATACTAGCAGCAGCTGCTCATTTGGTTCTAGTTTGGTCTTTATTTTTGGTTCCCAAGAACTTAACAGAAGTTCAAGTAAACCATAAAAAAAAGTAATATTTTTTAATTTAGTATAAAAATTGAATTTCTTTGGCGACAAAGTAATGTTGTTAAATGCTGCATTTTGCAGCAGTGAATTTTTATACATTGTTGTTTGCACTTCTAAAGCATTATTTTTTTCTTTCAGAGCTTCAATGTCATGCATTGATAAATCAGTCATTATCATTGCATCTTTAGTTTCCAGAATGTCTTCTAATTTAGAATTCACATCACCTATAAATAAAATTCTAATTTTAAAAAAATGCTAAATTAACAGAATTACATTTCTAATTGTTAATAGCACTAAAAATAATTTATGTACATATTATCCTATTGACTATAATAAAAAACATGCTTTTAAAATTGTAATTAAATGACAACAACCCTTGAGAGCTATATTTCCTAAACAAGTTATTTTATATTCAAAAGATGATTTTTTAGCACATAACCACAATATTTGGAGATATTTTGGCAAAACAGTTAACAGAATAATACATAGTTAATTGTGTATGAGTAATGCATTACTGTGTTTTTAACTTTTAAGAATTCATTTCTGATAAAATATTACTAAATATATTAAAAGACATTACACAATTAGAATGTATTTTTTGATTATTTACATAACAATCCTTCTCATATAATGTCAAATTAAATCTTATGATACTTGGAATAATAGTTGTAATTACGAGGCAAGTAATTCCTTAAAATCGCAACATTAAAAGTTATTAAAAATAAAGAACAGATAAAAAGTATTAAATTCAAATATTTTAAGTTTA
Source organism: Latrodectus elegans (assembly GCA_030067965.1). Classification (NCBI taxonomy): domain Eukaryota; kingdom Metazoa; phylum Arthropoda; class Arachnida; order Araneae; family Theridiidae; genus Latrodectus; species Latrodectus elegans. Next base: position 81,593,776 of record CM057815.1, read on the forward strand.
ATTTTTACATTAACTATTTGTATAAAATCTTGAGAATTAGTTAGTTTTAAATGAAATAAATTTCACTAAGAAAAAAGTACATGGTTGTAATTTAATCTTAATAAAAAATATCTTGCTAAGGTCTAAAAATCATACAGCATCTGTTTAATTAATTAAAAATAATAGAATAAAATACTTAATGTGACACTAATTGCAATAAATTTCCATTTCAATATAAAATGCAATTTATTTTACATAACAATTATCCAAATAATTTAATCGTATAATTTGAAGATATATTATCCATCAAAAATTTATTGGAAATAAACAATATGAAAACTTACAGAGCATGGGAATTTCATTATTACTTTCTTTACTTCGATTTAAAGTTCTTTCATATCTTTCTACCTTTCCTTCAGAATGTGGCATGTGGGTAAATATAGATGGAACATAATCAGGATGATTTTTATCCTTAGATGGTTTCTGTAATAATGTAAAGAGAAATTTATAAATGTATATAATTGAGAAAGAAGTAAAAACATTAATTCATACAACAGGTGTATAAAGAGAAATTCAACATGATAGATATCAATTTAAATCAATGCTCATTTTAGCACAGTACACCATATCGATCATTAAAAAGTCTCATTCTAAAACTAAGCTTCATATATTTATCTTCAACAACATTAATTTAATTAAAAATTTATAAAGGGAACTAATTTTTTCATAGAAATATACTCAAGGAAATAATATTTAGACAAACTTTAAAATAAATCAGCAAAAAATATTTTTAATGTTAAAACAAATTTAATATTGTTTATCAATTAAAAAGATTTTTAGCATTAAGAGCAATTAAAAATATTAAAATATTTGTGATAAGCTTTAGATTATTTCTGCATATTTTATACAGAATTGGACAAACTATTAAATATTATGTTAGCGCCAAAAATGTCGCCAAAGGTTGCTATAATACTGAAATTAAAATTTCTAAAATAGGGAAAATGTTTAAATATTTATATATATATGAAGTTTTAGTAAATTTATTTGTAATAAAATGTTTGTTACACAAACATGAATAGTTCGTTGAATTCCAATTTTGCCGATTTACAGCCTTTTCCCACAAAATCTTACGTTCAGGTTCCGTTGGAAATTTGAACATTTTCACTTGCGAAAGTAAATTTGTTCTTGCTCGCATATTGCAACCAACTGCTACGCAACAACTACTACCTTTATTTGCTTTCTGCATTTCATAAAAATTTTATAAGATAATTACTTTTAAATGAATATTTCGCAAAAGGAATGGAAACTACAGAAAACAAGAACTATGGTATAAAACCATAGGAATAGTAAGAAGGAAGTCTCGTGCCGGAAGTTTTCTAGGTCTCCTCGGCAGTAGCGCCCTCTACTCTACGCTTTACAGAAACTTCCATCCATTGATAATACTACTCAATGGAATATGTGCAAACATATACATTTAGTTTGCAGATTACTCATTGGTGACAATTAAGTTCTTCAACCTAATCTCCAAATTACCAGCATGAGTTATCCATGAATGAGTGTAATGAAAACAGGTCTCGGGAAATTGAATCACAAGTTCAAAAAGATTCAAATTAATTGTATTATAACAATTTACTGGTAGCTCAAACAAAAGGCTTAAATGTATTGCCACAGTTAAAAAAAAACATTTGCTGCAATGTACTACACCTGGTGACTGCATGAAATCGGTTACCATATGAAAAGGTACACAAGCGCCATTTTTAGAGGTAAAAGAAAACAAATATTCAAAACTGCGTACAAAATTCCTATTAAACAATGAATCACCATAAAATAGAGAGATAATCAAACTGCGGTTTTATTCGACTAAACAGAAACAAGCTAAAATCTATCTAATAATGATAATTTCCTGGCAAAATAAAAATATTTTAAATCTAAATGTTTTTTAAAACAGCTTAATATATGTACTTATATATTTCAATTCTCGTATTTGAATTCTTCGAAAAAGGATAACACATACATATTTTATTTTCATTCTACATCAAAAGGTGTTTATTAGCCAAATAAGGTAACCTAGATTGAGGCGCGCTTTCTCCGCGTTTCCTCCTCCGCTCGCTAAATTCTTGAAATAGACTTCTCTGATAACACGTGACTCCTACGTCACACCCGCCATCTCCTGGTGGTCGAACATTAGAAACAAATGTCTGTGTGTGTCCGATACGAAGGCGAGTGTGACGAACACCAGCACATTGTAAGGATAAAACTGATAATGAGGTGTGTGATGCTTGGAAATATGACAATTTATTATTGACCTGCACGTTCCACGAGTCCTGCCAAACAGAATAAATTAACATTTTAAAATTTCTTCTCACATCAGACAAAGAAACTGATGGCAAAGATAGGCCTGATGCAGATTTAGCAGTTGCATCAGCCGTCTCATTGCCATCGAGACCTACGATCCAACAGAATATGATATTATATCCCTTGGTCGAAAGGGAATCCAGGCTAGGAAAATTCTCGACACAACGGGGTGGCAGTCAAAACTACTGTTCCACAAAGCTTCCAACACACACTCAAACTGTCAGTGTACGGAAATATTTAAAAATATAACATGCATTCATTCAAAAAAGTCACATGCTGAATGAAATTTAAAGGAATCGGGAAAGTGGAAAAGTTTTTCCGATGGTAAGTTTAGAATTTTAATAGATCTTAATTGTGCGTTTTTTTATTTTATTTTATTTATTTTTCGAGAAAATGGATTTGAAAAATCGATATACCAATAAAGTATAGAAATGTGGTATTTGTAATGCTGTGTTTCATAATAAATCAAACTTAAACTGACATCAGAAAGAAATTCCTGCTCAAACTAAAAAACTGTAGCAGAATTCATATTTTTGTAGTATGTGCAATAAAAAAAATTTTCACGTGTAGCGTATGTAACACATTTGCTGAAGGTACACGACAGCGAAATTAAAAACAATTCTATCGATTCAATTCAATTAACGAGATCATTGCTTTACAAAATACAACTGTCATTCATAAATTTGTTAAGAGTTGTGGGAAAAAAGAAGAAATAATATAGATGCTGATATTATTCACATCAAAATAAAACTTTCCGGTCAACAAATACAAAAGGTGCCCTACTTTGAAGACAGTAATTCATGGCAAACATATTAGTGTTGAATTAACAGATACACAAACATCTGTTTCTAACCGTGAATCTAGTGATATTTCTGATAAAATTTTTGATGTAGAATTAGATGGTGGGTGTTCAAGTTTCACAAACAAAGATTCAATAACCATACTAATTATACATAACTTTAAATCCGCTACAAATCAATGTAAAATTGATTTAATTTTTAAAAATGCTAAGAGTATCCATGTAACACACATGATGTCAGATTCAAAATGTAAATTTCATATTTGAAACTGAATTAGAATTTTTGTGGAGTGGAAAATTAATACAGAATATACTTTTTGATTATGTTAAACATAGTGGTACCAATAGTGTAAAGGGTAAAATGTATGAATATTTTACTATCATCGAAATGGTTATTTTTATGGGCGTAGGAATAACAAACACAGAAATAAAATATGAGGTACAAATAAAATAATTGAAACATGCCCTTCAATGAGAGAGATAGCACAGTTACCTTTTCAGTAAACAATATAATTAAGGCCGAGTTTACTAACACCTAGGTAGGTCATAGCAGTGATTCAGGTAAAGTTCTTTTGAACGATGAAGAGAGCGTCTGGAAATATCCAATGGATAGTCAAAGAAAAAACCAACCGCTGAAATATTAAACGATGTTAAGGATTCTGTGGGTAATAAACTAAGTCGAATACATTCATTAGATCGTCGAGATATATTAAACTTAAAAAATAAATTCCTCCTTCAAAAACAGGTCGTATTAGATACAAATGATGCCCAAAGAATGCACCCATGGGTAAGAAGCATAGAAAATTCAGTGTCCTAAATCAGGTATTACAAACCACAAGGTTTTGAATCAAATAATTGCCTTATCATGAAAATTTTTTACTCGTTATCATAAATAATGCTCAACAAGATATATTAAAATTATATAGCAATGATATTGTTTCTTTTGATTTTAACAATTATAATTTTTATGTGTGTTAGATGACAAACGAGAAAGGTTTAAATCCGCCCTAATACTGAGGAATTATCAAGATTCTCAAGATTTATAGGTGGCTTTTCAAAGTATAAAATGAGCTTGTGTAAATATATGTCCTTCTGTTTTTATGAGTGAGGATACGGATTCTTTTCATAATGCTTGATGCCCTGTGTTTAGGTCACCAAATAAAAGATTATTACGTACTTGGCACGCAGACCGCAACTGGCGAAGAAAATTAACAGAATACATAAAAATCGAACTCTGCAAGCCGACTCATTAAAAGTATTTCACTCTTAGTCAGAAGAACAAGATGAGCAAACTTAAAATTCTTCTTGGTGAGGTTATTCATTTATTCATGAAAATAACAACGATGCCGTGCAATTTGCAGAGTACTTCCAAACATATTAGATGTGAACAATGGGGATATTGTTATAGGAAATAAGCAGGTATACGCACTAATATGCATTTAGAACGTATGCACCGGACAGTTAAACACATATATTTAGAAGTTAAAAGACTTGACAATTAATTTCTTGCTTTTGTGCAATTTATAAATGATCAAAGATTTCAAAGATTAGTTGCAATTCACAAGGGTAAAGTATCTGTAAAAATGTCAACTATTCGTAAAAGATATCAAGCAAGTGTGAAATTAGATACAACGAAAGTTAGTGTTCACATGCAAGATAGTTGGTATATCCAAACTTTTACAACGGTAGGAGCAATTTATGAGGTTAAATTAAAAAAACAATGTAATTTGCAAATATGTCCCTAGCATTGGACATTTTGTCAAGAATGCTTGCATAATATGATGTGTACATGTATTGATAATACTATTCAATGGAATATGTGCAAACATATACATTTAGTTTGCAGATTACTCATTGGTGACAATTAAGTTCTTCAACCTAATCTCCAAATTACCAGCATGAGTTATCCATGAATGAGTGTAATGAAAACAGGTCTCGGGAAATTGAATCACAAGTTCAAAAAGATTCAAATTAATTGTATTATAACAATTTACTGGTAGCTCAAACAAAAGGCTTAAATGTATTGCCACAGTTAAAAAAAAAACATTTGCTGCAATGTACTACACCTGGTGACTGCATGAAATCGGTTACCATATGAAAAGGTACACAAGCGCCATTTTTAGAGGTAAAAGAAAACAAATATTCAAAACTGCGTACAAAATTCCTATTAAACAATGAATCACCATAAAATAGAGAGATAATCAAACTGCGGTTTTATTCGACTAAACAGAAACAAGCTAAAATCTATCTAATAATGATAATTTCCTGGCAAAATAAAAATATTTTAAATCTAAATGTTTTTTAAAACAGCTTAATATATGTACTTATATATTTCAATTCTCGTATTTGAATTCTTCGAAAAAGGATAACACATACATATTTTATTTTCATTCTACATCAAAAGGTGTTTATTAGCCAAATAAGGTAACCTAGATTGAGGCGCGCTTTCTCCGCGTTTCCTCCTCCGCTCGCTAAATTCTTGAAATAGACTTCTCTGATAACACGTGACTCCTACGTCACACCCGCCATCTCCTGGTGGTCGAACATTAGAAACAAATGTCTGTGTGTGTCCGATACGAAGGCGAGTGTGACGAACACCAGCACATTGTAAGGATAAAACTGATAATGAGGTGTGTGATGCTTGGAAATATGACAATTTATTATTGACCTGCACGTTCCACGAGTCCTGCCAAACAGAATAAATTAACATTTTAAAATTTCTTCTCACATCAGACAAAGAAACTGATGGCAAAGATGGGCCTGATGCAGATTTAGCAGTTGCATCAGCCGTCTCATTGCCATCGAGACCTACGATCCAACAGAATATGATATTATATCCCTTGGTCGAAAGGGAATCCAGGCTAGGAAAATTCTCGACACAACGGGGTGGCAGTCAAAACTACTGTTCCACAAAGCTTCCAACACACACTCAAACTGTCAGTGTACGGAAATATTTAAAAATATAACATGCATTCATTCAAAAAAGTCACATGCTGAATGAAATTTAAAGGAATCGGGAAAGTGGAAAAGTTTTTCCGATGGTAAGTTTAGAATTTTAATAGATCTTAATTGTGCGTTTTTTTATTTTATTTTATTTATTTTTCGAGAAAATGGATTTGAAAAATCGATATACCAATAAAGTATAGAAATGTGGTATTTGTAATGCTGTGTTTCACAATAAATCAAACTTAAACTGACATCAGAAAGAAATTCCTGCTCAAACTAAAAAACTGTAGCAGAATTCATATTTTTGTAGTATGGTACACGACAGCGAAATTAGAAAACAATTCTATGGATTCAATTCAATTAACGAGATCATTGCTTTACAAAATACAACTGTCATTCATAAATTTGTTAAGAGTTGTGGGAAAAAAAGAAGAAATAATATAGATGCTGATATTATTCACATCAAAATAAAAACTTTCCGGTCAAGAAATACAAAAGGTGCCCTACTTTGAAGACAGTAATTCATGGCAAACATATTAGTGTTGAATTAACAGATACACAAACGTCAGTTTCTAACCGTGAATCTAGTGATATTTCTGATAAAATTTTTGATGTAGAATTAGATGGTGGGTGTTCAAGTTTCACAAACAAAGATTCAATAACCATACTAATTATACATAACTTTAAATCCGCTACAAATCAATGTAAAATTGATTTAATTTTTAAAAAATGCTAAGAGTATCCATGTAACACACATGATGTCAGATTCAAAATGTAAATTTGATATTTGAAACTGAGTTAGAATTTTTGTGGAGTGGAAAAATAATACAGAATATACTTTTGATTATGTTAAACATAGTGGTACCAATAGTGTAAAGGGTAAAATGTTTGAATATTTTTACTATCATCGAAATGGTTATTTTTATGGGCGTAGGAATAACAAACACAGAAATAAAATATGAGGTACAAATAAAATAATTGAAACATGCCCTTCAATGAAAGAGATAGCACAGTTACCTTTTTCAGTAAACAATATAATTAAGGCCGAGTTTACTAACACCTAGGTAGGTCATAGCAGTGATTCAGGTAAAGTTCTTTTGAACGATGAAGAGAGCGTCTGGAAATATCCAATGGATAGTCAAAGAAAAAACCAACCGCTGAAATATTAAACGATGTTAAGGATTCTGTGGGTAATAAACTAAGTCGAATACATTCATTAGATCGTCGAGATATATTAAACTTAAAAAATAAATTCCTCCTTCAAAAACAGGTCGTATTAGATACAAATGATGCCCAAAGAATGCACCCATGGGTAAGAAGCATAGAAAATTCAGTGTCTTAAATCAGGTATTACAAACCACAAGGTTTTGAATCAAATAATTGCCTTATCATGAAGATTTTTTACTCGTTATCATAAATAATGCTCAACAAGATATGTTAAAATTATATAGCAATGATATTGTTTCTTTTGATTTTAACAATTATAATTTTTATGTGTGTTAGATGACAAACGAGAAGGGTTTCAATCCGCCCTAATACTGAGGAATTATCAAGATTCTCAAGAATTATAGGTGGATTTTCAAAGTATAAAATGAGCTTGTGTAAATATATGTCCTTCTGTTTTTATGAGTGAGGATACGGATTCTTTTCATAATGCTTGATGCCCTGTGTTTGGGTCACCAAATAAAAGATTATTACGTACTTGGCACGCAGACCGCAACTGGCGAAGAAAATTAACAGAATACATAAAAATCGAACTCTGCAAGCCGACTCATTAAAAGTATTTCACTCTTAGTCAGAAGAACAAGATGAGCAAACTTAAAATTCTTCTTGGTGATGTTATTCATTTATTCATGAAAATAACAACGATACCGTGCAATTTGCAGAGTACTTCCAAACATATTAGATGTGAACAATGGGGATATTGTTATAGGAAATAAGCAGGTATACGCACTAATATGCATTTAGAACGTATGCACCGGACAGTTAAACACATATATTTAGAAGTTAAAAGACTTGACAATTAATTTCTTGCTTTTGTGCAATTTATAAATGATCAAAGATTTCAAAGATTAGTTGCAATTCACAAGGGTAAAGTATCTGTAAAAATGTCAACTATTCGTAAAAGATATCAAGCAAGTGTGAAATTAGATACAACGAAAGTTAGTGTTCACATGCAAGATAGTTGGTATATCCAAACTTTTACAACGGTAGGAGCAATTTATGAGGTTAAATTAAAAAAACAATGTAATTTGCAAATATGTCCCTAGCATTGGACATTTTGTCAAGAATGCTTGCATAATATGATGTGTACATGTATTGATAATACTACTCAATGGAATATGTGCAAACATATACATTTAGTTTGCAGATTACTCATTGGTGACAATTAAGTTCTTCAACCTAATCTCCAAATTACCAGCATGAGTTATCCATGAATGAGTGTAATGAAAACAGGTCTCGGGAAATTGAATCACAAGTTCAAAAAGATTCAAATTAATTGTATTATAACAATTTACTGGTAGCTCAAACAAAAGGCTTAAATGTATTGCCACAGTTAAAAAAAAAACATTTGCTGCAATGTACTACACCTGGTGACTGCATGAAATCGGTTACCATATGAAAAGGTACACAAGCGCCATTTTTAGAGGTAAAAGAAAACAAATATTCAAAACTGCGTACAAAATTCCTATTAAACAATGAATCACCATAAAATAGAGAGATAATCAAACTGCGGTTTTATTCGACTAAACAGAAACAAGCTAAAATCTATCTAATAATGATAATTTCCTGGCAAAATAAAAATATTTTAAATCTAAATGTTTTTAAAACAGCTTAATATATGTACTTATATATTTCAATTCTCGTATTTGAATTCTTCGAAAAAGGATAACACATACATATTTTATTTTCATTCTACATCAAAAGGTGTTTATTAGCCAAATAAGGTAACCTAGATTGAGGCGCGCTTTCTCCGCGTTTCCTCCTCCGCTCGCTAAATTCTTGAAATAGACTTCTCTGATAACACGTGACTCCTACGTCACACCCGCCATCTCCTGGTGGTCGAACATTAGAAACAAATGTCTGTGTGTGTCCGATACGAAGGCGAGTGTGACGAACACCAGCACATTGTAAGGATAAAACTGATAATGAGGTGTGTGATGCTTGGAAATATGACAATTTATTATTGACCTGCACGTTCCACGAGTCCTGCCAAACAGAATAAATTAACATTTTAAAATTTCTTCTCACATCAGACAAAGAAACTGATGGCAAAGATAGGCCTGATGCAGATTTAGCAGTTGCATCAGCCGTCTCATTGCCATCGAGACCTACGATCCAACAGAATATGATATTATATCCCTTGGTCGAAAGGGAATCCAGGCTAGGAAAATTCTCGACACAACGGGGTGGCAGTCAAAACTACTGTTCCACAAAGCTTCCAACACACACTCAAACTGTCAGTGTACGGAAATATTTAAAAATATAACATGCATTCATTCAAAAAAGTCACATGCTGAATGAAATTTAAAGGAATCGGGAAAGTGGAAAAGTTTTTCCGATGGTAAGTTTAGAATTTTAATAGATCTTAATTGTGCGTTTTTTTATTTTATTTTATTTATTTTTCGAGAAAATGGATTTGAAAAATCGATATACCAATAAAGTATAGAAATGTGGTATTTGTAATGCTGTGTTTCATAATAAATCAAACTTAAACTGACATCAGAAAGAAATTCCTGCTCAAACTAAAAAACTGTAGCAGAATTCATATTTTTGTAGTATGTGCAATAAAAAAAATTTTCACGTGTAGCGTATGTAACACATTTGCTGAAGGTACACGACAGCGAAATTAAAAACAATTCTATCGATTCAATTCAATTAACGAGATCATTGCTTTACAAAATACAACTGTCATTCATAAATTTGTTAAGAGTTGTGGGAAAAAGAAGAAATAATATAGATGCTGATATTATTCACATCAAAATAAAAACTTTCCGGTCAACAAATACAAAAGGTGCCCTACTTTGAAGACAGTAATTCATGGCAAACATATTAGTGTTGAATTAACAGATACACAAACGTCTGTTTCTAACCGTGAATCTAGTGATATTTCTGATAAAATTTTTGATGTAGAATTAGATGGTGGGTGTTCAAGTTTCACAAACAAAGATTCAATAACCATACTAATTATACATAACTTTAAATCCGCTACAAATCAATGTAAAATTGATTTAATTTTTAAAAAATGCTAAGAGTATCCATGTAACACACATGATGTCAGATTCAAAATGTAAATTTCATATTTGAAACTGAATTAGAATTTTTGTGGAGTGGAAAATTAATACAGAATATACTTTTGATTATGTTAAACATAGTGGTACCAATAGTGTAAAGGGTAAAATGTATGAATATTTTTACTATCATCGAAATGGTTATTTTTATGGGCGTAGGAATAACAAACACAGAAATAAAATATGAGGTACAAATAAAATAATTGAAACATGCCCTTCAATGAGAGAGATAGCACAGTTACCTTTTCAGTAAACAATATAATTAAGGCCGAGTTTACTAACACCTAGGTAGGTCATAGCAGTGATTCAGGTAAAGTTCTTTTGAACGATGAAGAGAGCGTCTGGAAATATCCAATGGATAGTCAAAGAAAAAACCAACCGCTGAAATATTAAACGATGTTAAGGATTCTGTGGGTAATAAACTAAGTCGAATACATTCATTAGATCGTCGAGATATATTAAACTTAAAAAATAAATTCCTCCTTCAAAAACAGGTCGTATTAGATACAAATGATGCCCAAAGAATGCACCCATGGGTAAGAAGCATAGAAAATTCAGTGTCCTAAATCAGGTATTACAAACCACAAGGTTTTGAATCAAATAATTGCCTTATCATGAAGATTTTTTACTCGTTATCATAAATAATGCTCAACAAGATATGTTAAAATTATATAGCAATGATATTGTTTCTTTTGATTTTAACAATTATAATTTTTATGTGTGTTAGATGACAAACGAGAAGGGTTTCAATCCGCCCTAATACTGAGGAATTATCAAGATTCTCAAGAATTATAGGTGGATTTTCAAAGTATAAAATGAGCTTGTGTAAATATATGTCCTTCTGTTTTTATGAGTGAGGATACGGATTCTTTTCATAATACTTGATGCCCTGTGTTTGGGTCACCAAATAAAAGATAATTACCTACTTGGCACGCAGACCGCAACTGGCGAAGAAAATTAACAGAATACATAAAAATCGAACTCTGCAAGCCGACTCATTAAAAGTATTTTACTCTTAATCAGAAAAACAAGATGAGCAAACTTAAAATTCTTCTTGGTGAGGTTATTCATTTGTTCATGAAAATAACAACGATGCCATGCAATTTGCAAAGTACTTCCAAACATATTAGATGTGAACAATGCTGTTGAAGAATAGCAGTATTTGTGTCTGATTTTTTATTTTTTCCATAGGGATTTAGCACAATATTGTGTGGATTATACCAAGAAGGATGTGCGAAAAGGTCGGTAGACTCGATTCGGACATCACATAGGTCAGAAAGCAAAATAATAGAATGAATACGAGACAGAAAAGGTTGAATGCTTGATGGTCTAGCATTATATAATCTCTTTAAGAGCAGCACTTGGAATCGTGGAATGTAAGGGATGATGAGGAGTTGATATGATTTTTGAATAATAATTAAAAGACAGCTGTATCCACCGTTTGTCTAATGGTATCTGTTGGCACAGATTACACATAGACTCGGGACGAGTGATGTACGAAATAATCCAAAACAAATCCTTAAAGCAGAGTGGTGGACGGTGTCTAATCTGCGTAAAATGGAAGACTTAGCCGATCCATAAGCAACACAACCGTAGTCAATACGAGATAAAATGATTGATTGATTGATAAATTGGGAGCAATGAAGTGCGATCTGCACCCAAAAATGTATTAGACAACACCTTGAGGATATTGAGCAATCGCTCGCACTTCTTTCTCAGATATAAAGTATGCGGAAGAAAAGTTAACTTCTTATCGAAAATTACCCCGAGGAATTTTATCTCAGTGACCACAGGAATAGGTTTATTGCTTATATGAAGCACAGGATCGGGATGAAGACTAGTTTTCCTACAGAAATGGACACAGCAACTCTTACTAGGAGATATACTAAGACCATTTGGGGAAGAAAGATTAATTTTCGGTCAAAGATAATTCCCAGAAATTTTATTTCATGGACTACTTCTTGACGTACTGTTGACGTATATCATTGAATCATAATGAAGGCTAATCTTTCTACAGAAGTGGACACATCTACTCTTGCTAGGTGAAAATCAATGGCCATTTTCAGCACACCATGCAGCAAGTTTATTAACTGCTGTTTGCAGTCGTCTCTCAACCAACCGCATATTAAATCCCTGCATGATATTTGAGTCGTCAACATAGAGTGTATCATTTATATGTTGGTAATTGATGCAAGATGTTACTGATGAATAGGTTAAAAATGGTTACACGTAAATGGAGCCTTGGTGAACGCCCTCAGCTTGAATAAAAGTACTGGAAAGTACCAATACGAACTTTAAAAACACGGGAGCTTAAAAAATTTTGTAGGAATATCAGTAGATTACCCCGGAAGCCAAAATAATTTAATGAATGAAGAATTCCATATCGCCATGTACGTTCATATGCCTTCTTGATGTGATAGGAAATGAAGAACCGGGTTTCCAAATATGTGACATTACCTAGAGCGGATCTCCCATTACGGAAGCCACTCTGATTAAAATGCATACATTTATTTTTTTCTAAGACATAAACGAGACAGACGTTGACCATACGTTCGAGACTCTTACAGAAACAAATTGTCAGAGCTATTGGTCGATAATGTGAAGGATCTTTGCCAGCCTTAAGAACCGGAATGACTATCGCTTCATTCCAAGCTGATGGAAATTTCTTTTCATTCCAGATCCTGTTGAACAAGTAAAGTAAGTTCAACAGGGAGTTTGGACTTAAATGATGAAGCATAAAATAACTGCTTTTGCTCTCTTAAAGGCGATAAAATTCTTCCTTGTTGGGTACCTCCGAAACGAACCTCATAACTTCCTTTGCTGTTTGTAAGTTTGTTGGTATTCTTTATTCCACCAAGGTTTGCAAAGCCTTTTTGGTTTAGAGGAACTTTTTGGAATTCCTACATCACCAGCATTTATAATTGTTTTAGCGACTTTTCTAACGGCTTCATCAATATTCTCAATCAAAACCATTTTATTATTAATATCAGTCAATTGTGTAAATAATTCCAATCTGCCCGATTGTACACGTAAATAGGTGGTCGTTGTACTACGCTACTACCTCCAGTCTGTGAGATGACCAGAGGAAAATGATATATGTTGAGCAGATCAATTCCTACTGTTAAATTTAACAATGGCAGTAATGATTATGAACAAATAGCGAGATCGAGGGAATGAAATGTTCTTGTGGGTACGTGAAAATATGTCTTCTCGTCGCTATTAATCAGACAGAGACTATTTATTATCTGAAGTGAATTGCTCTATCTGACGACCGCGAGAATTAGTATCATCACTTCCCCACAAAAAAATTATGGCCGTTGAAATCACCAAACAATAGGAATGGTGTAGGCAGCTGATCAACTAATTCATAAATTTCCTCTGGACGGATAACATCGCGTGGTGGGAAATATAAACTAAAGACTGTAATTAAGCATGAAGTATGAATTCTCACATCTACAGCATGTACAGTAGTATTTAATGGATGGACAGTGCTGGGATAGTTATTGGATGTTAATATACAAACGCCTCCAGTCACTGTACCCCAGCGTCACCACAGTCTTTTCTAAAGCTTTTAAACCCACGCATGAAAAGGTTATTGCTGGACTTCAGGAAAACTTCCTGAAGTGCAACACATGCGGGGTGTTAGGCTGAAACTAGACGTCATCATGATGTAAACGCAAACCATGGCAGTTCCAACTAATAAAGGAAGTCATTATTTAAATAGAAAAGCTCTCCTCCGTCGCTGCTAGATGCCGGGTCCTCAATCGATTCCTCGAACGAAAAATCTTCGTCCGAAGGATGAAGTGACACAGCATCAGCTTCCAGGGATAAAATGGCTTTACGGGTGGATAATCTGGAGTTACGAGACCCCTCATTTGCATATTTTAGCTTTAATGCTCTTGAAATTGCCGAAGGAATTTTCCGACTCTAAGGAAGTGCCGATTCTAGGGCTTGAGTTGTTATATTGGGTTATCTTAGAACAAGAAAATAGAGAGTACCCGTTTGGGTGCTGGTACTTTTTGTAACTTTTTTTTGTGGCGGCTACGTAACTCTTTCCAGGCTGCGGTGTTCGAGAGGTCATTTGTTTTCTTGCCCCATTCATGGTAAGAACATTTATTTATTACTTTATAGGTTGTAATTTCTTTTCCAGAACATATTGAGGACAACTTCGAGATTAGGAGGGATGGTTACCATGGCAGCTAACACATGCCTCCTTTGCAGGGCAGTTAAAACTATCGTGGCCAACTGTTGTGCAACGAGTGCAGGTCAGTTTGCCTCTGCATACATTTCTCGAGTGTCCAAAATATTGGCACTGAAAACAAAGCAAGGGATTTGGTATAAACTGCCGGACGGGTAAATTCATATAAGCAGCTTTTACGTACTGCGGAAGGTCTGGCGTCGCAAATGTCAGAATGAGATGTTCAGTATCTATGATCTTATCTCTTCTGACAGTAATGCATTTAACTACACAGACCTTCTGACTCTGCAAGTTTTCTAGAATTTCTTACCCCGGCGTGTTTAACAAATCACTCGCGGAAATTACACCTTGTCTAAAGTTTAAGTTTCCATGAGGTGAAACAGTGACCTCAATATATGCTACCAGCTTCATGTTAAACAGCTTAGCTGCTTGTGTAGAATTTGCAGCATCTGCCAATAAGTCACCTGACTAACTACGGACATCACACTTCTCCGATAAATCCCGACATTCATTTTTGTATTAGAAAGGGTGACACTTGTTCAAATGAACCCAACTTTCTTTTGATTACAAAAAATTTATTTTCATTTTTAAAATGGTGCTCTTGAGGGAGAGAAGAAAAATTTTTGTTCTCCATTTATGTTTTGATAAAATTTCTGGACCTCACCGCACCACCGACCAACAAGGAGATGCAGACCAGCTGCATCAGGGCTAACCAGGTCCTATACGCTCTCAGTACATAACTGAAATGACCTCCACCCTTGACGAGTCACCCAGTAGATGTACCGATTTATTGATCCATAAAGCCGATTGTTGTGCTGAGGACTACAACACATTTCCCGTTTACCTGAAGCAGAGACCAAAGTAATGTGTTGGTATCTTTAGGGCTCAATTACCAAGACCCTCTTTTTCAGGAACACGGGTCTCCACACACGGCAAACACATGGGTTGGTTGGTTGGTTGTGGTTGGTTAGTTGGGTTTTATGGCGCAAGGTCCAAAATTGGACATGCTGCGCCAAAAATAAGACTTTTGTAGTTTTATTTTTATTTGTTTTTCTTCCAAAACCAAGCAACCCTAAATTTAAAAAACAAAATCTAGTGTATATATTATTTAAAATCTATTTAAAGTTGAATCATAAAACAAAGTAGAAAAACAAGTATATATAATTTCAATAGTTTAAAATACAAATTAAATAAAATGTATAAAACCTATGGCTCTCAAAAAAGCGAATAGGTTTCTATGGGGTGGATCCCCCACTAAATCAATCATAGTTAAAATATCAGAATTAAAATAGTGTAAACGCTGTTGGTTAAAATCATGACATGAAATTAAAATATGATAAACAGTGAATGGTTCATCACACGCTTCACACCATGGATTTAAATCATTTAAAAACAAAGGTCTGTGTGTGAAACGTGTGTGCCCGATACGAAGGCGAGTTAATCTAACATCAGCACTTCGTAACGGTAAAATTGATAATGAGATGAGAGATGAGAAAATGCTATGAAGTTTGTTTTCGACCTGCAAGTTCCATAATCATGGAACTACAAATTCATTTTCATTCATCAACATTCATCATGGAACTACAAATTTATTCACTTTGGGAAGAATCCTTCCCAAAGTGAATAAATAAATCTTTTTATATCCTTTCACACATCTGAGAGCGGAACCGATGATAAAATTGGATCTTCAGCAGCCTTTGCAGCTGCATCCGCCCTCTCGTTTCCATCAAGACCTACGTGACTTGGTATCCAACAAAATATTATTTTGTATCCCTTGCCAGCAAGGGAGTCCAATGCTCTGAAAATTCTCGACGCAACTGGATGACATGTAACACTATTGTTTCTCAAAGCTTCAATAATACTCATGCTGTCAGTGTAAATACAAAATTCATGACAATCATCTGTATTCACGTGCTGAAGCGCGTGGCAGATGGCGGTTGCTTCAGCAGTGAAGATGGAGCAGGATGAATGAAGGCTGTAACTAAATGCTGTATTATTGATAAAAACGCCACAGCCCACATGTCCTGCTGTTTTAGAGCCATCTGTGAATACAGGTTTGTATGATTGATAGTGACAGCGATGAGAAGAAAATAGCTGTTGAAAAACAATAGGTGTTGTGTCAGATTTTCTGTAGTGAGCAAAGGTATTAATAAATGTAATTGTTCGGTTATACCAAGGCGGATGAGCGAATTGGTCAACAGATTCAATCCGAATACCACATAGGTCTGTGAGCAAAAGTTGTGACTTTGCTCGTGTGAGAAATGGTGGGATGCTCATTGGACGAGCATCATATAGTCTCTTAAGAGAGGTGTTAAGAACCATGGAATGCAACGGGTGATGAGGGGTTGATGTTATCTTAGCATAATAACCGAGAGACTGCTGCATTCGTCTCAGGTCTAACGGTAGTTGATGACATATCACGTATAGACTCTGGACGGGTGATGTGCGGAATGCCCCAGAACATATCCTCAAAGCAGAGTGATGAACTGTGTCCAGTCTTCGTAAAATAGAAGATCTAGCAGATCCATAAACAACACATCCGTAGTCAATGCGGGATAGAATCAATGACTGATAAATTCGAAGAAGTGATGTGCGATCTGCACCCCAAGATGTATTTGGCAACACCTTGAGGATATTAAGCGATCGTTCACACTTCTTCCGCAGATGCAGAACATGCGGAAGAAAGGTTAACTTTCGGTCAAAGATTATTCTCAGAAATTTTATTTCACTGACTACTTGTATTGGAGTGTTGTTGATATTAATAACTGGATCATTGTGAAGGCTAGTCTTTCTACAGAAGTGGACACACTTACTCTTGCTTGATGATAAAGTATGGCCATTCTCGGCACACCATGCAGCAAGTTTATTAACTGCTGTTTGCAGTTGTCTCTCAATTATTCGCATATTAGATCCCTCGCATGATATTTGCAGGTCATCAACAAACAAGTTACCATATACAGATGATGGAAGTTGTTGAAGAATGTTACTAATGAAGAGAATAAAAAGTGTGACACTTAAAATAAAGCCCTGAGGAACACCCTCAGATTGTGTAAAAGTATTGGATGTAAAATTTCCAATACGTACTTTAAAACCACGGGAGCATAAAAAATTCTGCAGGAATATCGGAAGATTACCCCGAAAGCCAAAATCATATAATGTATGTAGAATTCCATATCGCCATGTACGGTCATACGCCTTCTCTATGTCGAAGAAAATGGAAACGAAGTGATTTCTCCGCACAAAAGCGTTGCGGATTTGAGTTTCCAAGTGTGTCATATTATCAAGAGTGGATCTTCCGTTACGGAAGCCACTCTGATTCTTATGAATACAATTATTGGTTTCTAGGACATAGATGATACATAAGCAGCTCGTCAGAGCAATTGGTCGATAATTTGAAGGATCTGAAGAATCTTTACCAGCCTTTAGGACCAGAATCACTATTGCTTCTTTCCATCGAGATGGAAATTCATTTTCAGTCCAGATCCTATTGAACAGGTAAAGTAAGTTCGACAGGGAATCTGGACTTAAATGTAAAAGCATGAGATAACTGATTCCATCAGGTCCTGGACTGGTGTTACTGGCCTGTTGTAAAGCTTTCTTCAATTCAAACTTTCCAAATTCAGAGTTGTACGGTAAAGCTTTTCGATGGTCGAAGCGAATTGGTATACGCTCAGCTCGAGTCTTAGTCCTCATAAACGAAGGACTATAAGAGTTCGAGCTTGAGACGTTAGCAAATGCTTCACCAAGGACGTTTGCAATATCCGTAGGAGAAGAGTATATAGCAGCTCCGGATTTTAAGACAGGAATAGAAAATTCTCTATAAATTCCATTGGCTGCCTTCACCCTTCTCCACAACTGCTTGCTGCAAGTTGAAGATGTTATTGAAGATAAATAGCGAGACCAGGATTCCTTTTGGCTTGGACGACGAGCTCTACGAGCTAGAGCTCTTGCTCTCTTAAAGGCTATAAGATTCTCCGTTGTGGGATACCTCCTAAATATTCCCCATAACTTCCTCTGTTTTTTATAAGTTTTTTGGCATTCTTTGTTCCACCAAGGTTTGCACCGCCTGTGTGGTTTAGAGGAACTCTTAGGTATTGAAATATCAGCTGCATTCTTAATTGTTTCAGTGACTTTACAAACGGCAGTATCAATATCTTCGATCGAAACCATTTTAGCATCAACAACTGCCAATTGTGTGAATAATGTCCAATCTACCCGACTGTACACGTAAATAGGTAGACGTTGTCCTACACTACTACCTCCAGTCTGGGAGATGACGTGAGGAAAATGATCGCTATTATGCAGATCATTTCCTACATTTAGATTTAACAATGGCAGAAGAGATGGGGAACAAATGGCAAGATCGAGAGAATGAGATGTTCTCGTGGGTACATGGAAATATGTCTTCTCGTCGGTATTAAGCAGAGACTGTTGTCTGAAATAAACCGCTCTATCTGCCAACCGCGAGAATTAGTATCATCATTTCCCCACAAAGAACTATGGCCGTTAATGTCATCCAACAGTAGAAATGGTGTTGGCAGCTGATCTATTAATGCATCCAGTTCCTCTTGGTGGATGACATCATGTGGTGGTAAATATAAACTACAGACAGTTAATAAGCATGTTGTATGAATTCTTACAGCAACTGCCTGCAGAATAGTATCTAATGGATGGGCAGTGCTGGGGTAAGTATTAGATGCTAATATACAAACACCTCCAGACACTGTACCATTATCACCAGTCTTTTCTAAAGCTGTTAAATCCACGCATGGAAAAGTTATTGCTGGACTTCAGGAATGTTTCCTGAAGCGCAACACATGCGGGATTGTAGGCTGAAATTATAGACTTGATGTCATCATGATGAGAACGCAAACCATGGCAGTTCCAAGAAACAAAGGAAGCTATTATTCAGTTTGAAGAGCTCCGTTCCCGGAGCTGAGTGGCATGTCATCTGACATCTCCTCGAGCGATAGATCTTCGTCCGAGGGATGTAAGGAAACAGCATCAGCCTCCAGGGATAAGGCTTTACGGGTGGATATGGAGGTCCTAACATTGCCCTCTTTTGCAAATTTAAGTTTTAGGGCCTTCAGGGCCTTAGATTTAGCCATCGCAGCTTTTCTACGGGTAATGGTTGTGGAGGTCGATTTTGGCCACTGTACAGATGTAAGGGGTAACTTTACTGTTGAAAGTGAAAGAGCATCCGTTTGTGTACTAGCCGTTCTGGTGACCTTGGCGGCTACTGATGCATAGCTAACTCCTACTTGAGGTGTACGTGTTGTAACAGAACGTCTTGCCTCGGAATAAGAACAATTATTCTTAACTTTAGTGGTTGTGATCTCCTTTTCCAGTATCCAAGTAGGACAACTTCTAGCGTAGGAGGGGTGGTCACCTTTACAGTTTACACACCTCTCCTTTGCAGTACATGACGAGCTGTCGTGGCCAGCTGCTGCGCAGAGGGCGCAAGTCAGTTTGCCCCTGCAAGCCGCTTTAGAGTGACCAAATCTCTAGCACTGGAAACAACGCAAAGGATTTGGAATAAATGGCCTGACGGATAGATGCATGTACGCAGTTTTAATATGCTGCGGTAGGTCTGGCGTCGCAAATGTCAGTACGAGATGTTTAGTATTGATGATCTGTCCATCCCGTCTGACAGTGATGCGTTTTACAGCGCAGACCTTTTGATCTTTGAGATTTTCTAAGATCTCGTCCGCAGGCGTATTCAATAAATCCTTGGCGGATACCACACCACGTGAAAAGTTAAGATTAATATGAGGTTGGACGGACACCTCAAGGTTAGCAAGCATGTTCATGCTGCTTATCAGAGTAGCTTGAGCTTCTGAAGCAACTTCTACCATAAGATCTCCAGAACGAAGTTTCCGGATGCTCTTCACTTCACCGATATTGCCAGCTATTGCTTTTTGGATTAGGAAAGGGGATACATTATCAAATGTACCCTTTTTCCATTTAACAATATAAAATTTTGCTTTTAATAATGTCGAAGTTTGCTCCCGTGGGAGAGAAGAGAAATTTATTGTTTCCATATTAGACATGGAAAATTCGGGACCTGACGGCACCACCCACCACCGAGTCCAACAAGGGGATGCAGACCAGCTGCACCAGTGCTAGCCAGGTCCTATACGCTCACAGTACATCCTTGAAGTGGCCTCCACCCTTAACGAGTCACCCAGTAGATGTACCGATCGCTTGATCCATTAAGCCGATTGATGTGCTGAGGACCACAACACACCTCCCGTTTACCTGAAGCAGAGGCCAAAGCAATGTGTTGGTCTCAGGATGCCTCTATTACCAGGATCCTCCTTTCCAGGGACACGGGTCTTCACGCACGGCAAACACGTGGGTGATTTAGTTCCCAGGAGTAGCTAATAGCAACAGAGCGGCGAAAGCTACTCAAGGGGAGCCCTCAACCTCTTACGAGGCAACCACAATGAGGGAGAAAAGGAAGAAAAAGCAGAAGAGTAGAAGAGAGAAGAAAAGAAAGAGGAAAAATCACTAGGGTACCTCGGGATTGTGACACCCGTGTTTACCTAAAGGTAAACCCCCTGAGGGGGCAAACACATGGGTAATTTAGTCCCCAAGAGGAGCTAATAGCAACAGAGTGGCGAAAGCTACTCAAGGGGAGGCCTCAACCTCTGACGAGGCAACCACAACGAGGGAGAAGAGGAAGAGACAGCAGGTTAGAGGACAGATCACTGGGATACCTAAGAATTGTAACACCCATGTTTACCTAAAGGTAAACCCCCTGAGGGGGCTGCCTCCACGAAAGACACAGAACCTACTATGAATGTGGATGCTGGCACACCTAGTGAGCAATGCTATATTGCATTAAGGCAGCTGCCTTACAGAAGGCAACAGAAAATAATACAGTTAATACATTTATGACATTTCTAGGTAGGAGTTTCTTGATGTTATTTAGCATGAATGTCGAGAACGATGTCTTTTAAACAAAGCTTAAATTGCAGAAGAAATTATACTGTTAAGATACACATGTTCATTTGTTAATATTACACACCTTTCTTTACCTGCAAATAGAAGTGCACTTTATAATTATTCTTACTTAAAGATCTATACTGGAATTCAGTTCGGCTTGCATCAGTTTAGAAATAAGCTAATCCAAAACCCCTAAAGACCAGGCCTACGCATCTAAACTTCTTTTTAGAATGAGTCATCCACATAAGGCGGACCAACGATCTCCTAAAATTGAAACTTCTATTTCCAGTCGCCTGCTCGACGACTTATTTGTCTCTGTAGGGAGTTGATTTTTCACGTGTGTGTGTGATAAGCATTGTCTTAAAAGATTCATTAAAAATATTATATTATTTCAAGAAATCTTATAAAAATGCCATTCAAGTATTCAATTGTCAATTAAACTGCGATGGAGAATCAAAGGCATTTGTCTTCAGTTTTCCTAAAAATGCAGGCTTTTAAAGGTAATTTAACTTTGATTCCAACTTCTGAAAGATAACCTGAAGAGGGAAAAGGAAACATAAGAAAAAGGATTGATCACTGGGGTACCTCGGGATTGTGACACCCGTGTTTACATAAAGAAAGTAAACCCCCTGAGGAATAAAGTGCATATGGATTGTAGCGAAATTCCTAGATTGTAAAATTAATAAAATACACACAGATGTCAATTTTTATAAACAATTTTATATAAAATGCTGATGTATAACAGTTTTCTACCCAGAAAGATTAGCATGAACATTATTTAGTGGATTTTAGATAGAATGAATAGACATGTTGAAAATCGCAACATTTGCAATCTTATAAGAACCATGGTTCTTGAACTGAACAATAAAAGTATTGCTGACAGCATTTCCCGATAGCTCCAAAAACTGGCATGATTCCCATTATTTGCTAATATCTCCTCAATGTATCACATATATTCATGATAAAATGTGAAAACACCTACTAAAATATGAATTTGGTGTTTACCAACAGATATTTAATAATTTAATCACATGTTATTGTTATTTAAATTCATGGAAAAAAATAGTACATTAAATAATTATACAGCAATAACGAAACAAATAATTACACAGTGTGTGTGTAATATGTTTTAATCTAAACATACTATTAATTTCGTTTATATAACACTTTAAAAATTTGTGTTAAATATACTTTCCTTTAATTTGTGTTAAATATACTTACATTTTTAGATTCTTGCATCTTTTAAAATAAATTTTAGTACTCCATTTTTTAAATTAGTTGCGCAGATGTCAATTACTTTACTTCAAAATGCAAACTACAGTTTAGCAAACACTTCTTAGAAAAACTGAATTCAAGGAACTTATTTTCAATATATTGAAATCTATCAAAAAATGTCATTTTTCGTGAATTATGGAAATTAAGCATTAGTTGATAAAATATGTTAATATTTATGATCGGTATCTATCATGAAATTCTAATTGTTTGTTTGTCGCTCAACGGTCATTTTTTGCACACGAGGGCTAATTAGACCGGGACCTCCGTTTTAAAGTGGATTCCGAACCACTACACACATTTATGCCCAAGGTGGGATTCGAACCCACGAACTGTTGAACCGAAGGCACGAGCGCTAACCATTCGGCTGAAATTCTAATAAATGAAATGAGAGATGAAAGGAATCACTCATCCTTAATTTGATTTTATGAAAATATCTGTTAATAAAATATTTGAATTTAGAATTCATATAATCTAAAAATCAAATAAATGAGGCATTGAGCAAAGAGAATAACTTATAAGAGCATAGAGAACACAATTGGCGATCTCTAAGTTTAAAATCAAAATATATAGTAAATATAAAAGAGGAAATAGTAAGTTCAATTATTGAATCTATTAAAAAATTATCCCATGCTTTTCATGATTATTTTGAAAAATACATTTTGATGCACGGAAGAATTTCATTATTTTTAATATTATTTTTTACTTTTTAAATTACAGTATAAAACATAATAGTCTGTAAGATAAGATTAAGAATTCTGTAATATTTTGTAACTTATAAATTTAAATAATCAAAAACTCTTTAGTTTGATGACATAACAATACTATTTTAAAAGATCAAGATCTAACATGAATTTAAAAAAAATACGTATTGCGATACAGTATTTTTAAAACTTTATTGCAATACGTATACGAAAGAAATCAAATTTAATCGAGGAAACTTCAAAAAAAAATTTTTTTTTAATTCTGTATTGGATAAAAAATGTTCTTAACCAAATATGCATAAAAAATAGAAATAAATAAAAACAAAAATTAATGAGATTTTTTTTTATTTAAGTTAAAATTATATTCAATAATTACTTCAAAGAATTTACAACTATACCAGAAAAACTTATGTTCAAATAATCAATATTCTTCATATCACTGGATTACATATTCTATTTAAAAAAATGAGTAATTTTAGAGTATATTGTTGTTATTATTTTAGAGAGCTATTAATTTATTCAGTTATTCAGATATGTATAATCTCTTTTCAAATATAAATATACTTACTCAAAACAAACACAACTATTATATAAAGTTTCCAGGAGTTTAATTACTATAAAGTTTTTCTTTTGTTTACTTTCAAACTCTTTTCAAACTATACAATTTCACATCCATATTTAAGGCTTATCTCTATTTCTTTAATCATTCAATATTCATATTTTTATGGCTTTTCCACATTGTCATTGAAAAAAACGCTTTGCACCAGGCATATTAAATAACTTATTTCAGCCTTTATATTTCAATCTTAAACAAACTCATCTTGATTCGCTGAAACTATATGGAATTTTCAGCAAGCAATACATAGAAAGTTTATTTTAACTAACAAAATTTTTATATTTAAATATTAATATTCTGTGAGTTTTATACACTATGAAGACAGAAACAAATAGAAAATAATCAAATTCCCCTGTCTGACTACACATAATGATCTGGATGATTCCTTACACTTATAAAATCTAAGTACTACCTCCGGTCCAGACTAAAATAGATTACCATGAAATTATTATGGCTGAACTGGATATTTTAATCAACAGTTTTGAATAAAACAATCTAATATGGATTGTGCTGTCGTCTAATAACATTAAGAGCTAATATTTTAAATTTTTAAATATTAAAAAAAAACTATAATATTTTATTAAAAAAATTAATTTATCAATGTAAGTAAAAATTCTACAAATAATTCACGATTTTCAAGGTAAGCCAAATTTCCAAGAGTTCTAAGGGTCTTCAAAACATTTCTCAAATTCCAGTTGGTTTCCAGCAATGGTATGAACTCTGCTATATATTAATTCTAAACGGTAGATATATAGCATATTTTCTATTTATAATAGATAGTTTCTTTCATAGTATATAATATCACATTTATTGCATTTACTTATTCTTTTATTCATCAATTTTTCTATTAGGGATAAATTGAATGATTGTCAACATTACTACGACTAAAAACAACAATAAATAGGGTAAATACTCTTTCATTCAATTTCTAAATTTTGCATGAGTATATTTGGAGAATCTTAACAGAAATAAATTGCATATCTTATTTGGCTCTTTGTATTTTAAATTCCTTAGAAATGATTTTAAGTACATCACTGAATTAATATATTATTCACACTGAATCAATATAATATAAATTAATGCAAAATAAAAACACCAATAATAAATAAAATAAGGTTTATGCATGAGAATTTCATGAAAATAGATACAATTTAAATCAATTGTAATATGCATATACATTGTTAAGAATCACACTGGAGACAAATCAAAAAAGTAGGAATCACATTTAAATGATTTTGTAAAATAACAGCACATATGTAAAAGTTAAGTAATACAAAAACATAACAATAACAAATTAAAAACTCATGACATGTGTATTAACATTCACAAGGAAGACAAATACAAAAAAGTGGAATCTCCAGCTCTTTTTTGGCATTACATCATTATTTATGCATGACTTAATGTTTAACTTATAATTTAAGTTTTAAATAAAGATATTTGACTATTTATTTAAACTTTTTTGTGACTAGATGTAACAAGGTGCTTTTTATTTCGTACGATAGAGAAACAAAAAGTTTTTAAGTTTTTGAAAATAAAAAAAAATTATTAAACAATTTTACAATTAAAAAAAAAAAACTATTTATCATTATGCTGGTTATAACTGGTGATACATAAACTTTTTTCATGCTGTTTAACAATAGAAAAAGAAAACATAAAAAATAGATTCTCATTTAAGCACTTAGAGTAAAAATGAAATTACACTACATTATATTAATTGCAAACTTAAAACATTAAATTTAAATACTCTTTTTAAGTAGAAAAAAATATACCTGAAAATTCACCTTGTAAACATAGTAAAATTTTGTATTTGAGAAGATACACAAAACAAAATACTTTTATTACAAATATAGTTTTACTGAAGAAATTTCAGGGTTAACAAGAAATAGCATTCATTTATATAAGATTTTATGCTATTTCAAGCAGTATGGAGTAAAGTTGTCAAGCTCTTGAGATAAGGTAAAAACATATTATATGCAAATACCGTCAAATGTAAAACATAAGAAACCACGTGCACTTCATATCATAAATATAAGTTCATGATAATATTAAGATTACAATAAGATTATAAAAGAATACAAAAATACTCAGCTACTCCCTTTGCACTATCATGAATTAAAATTTTGCATAAACAAAAGCAAATTCTAAATGAAGAATAATTTCGAAAAGATCATAACAAAACTCTGAAATTACCATCAGGTAAGCTGTACAAGATAATTGTTGAGTTCTGATTTCTTTCTCTTATATCACATATTTCATCACATAATTGAAGGAGGTATTTTTTATGTTTTCCATGCGTAGCAGTAATACTACAAAAATTCCTTCGAATATCTTCTACACTGGCATTTATATCACAAAAATTAATAATTGTTCCAATTACTGGCATTTTTACATCGACAGGAATCAATTCCCACACATGACTAGAAGAAATTCGTAAATTGTGCATTACTTGAGTGATAATATACTGTTCACGTTTTTTATTTGTGTGAGTCTTGTCAGACTGAAGAAACCTCACATTGATTGAGATGGAGCTTGAGCTGGAATGAGACAGAGATGAACTACGAGCAATATCTGCAGCTCTCATGTCCTGAGATACTTTACTACATAGTTTCAGCAAAGAATCTCCAACTTCATTGCGTGGCAATACTTTCTCAGGACATCTTTCATTATCTAAAAAGCGCACCTTAACAGCATTTGGTTCTTCCTTCCGAAGAATCAGAATATGGGGTATACCATGATTTCTGCAGAAATCAATTGCGTCATCAAGCATGAGATTCTTATCACAAAGAACAGTAACTCTCCAACCTAGATCCTGAATTTCTTTGGCAAGTGAAGCTTTTTCATGAGAAAGTCCACTGCCTTCAGAATGTATAAGGAAATCAGCAATACCAACATCTTGAGATTTCTTACTGTTGAATTCTGAAGATACAATACTTTCCACAGCAATACTAGCACCAACGGCCGACTGGTTTATAGTTCTAGCACTATCTAGATTTCTAAGTCTGAAAGATTGAATTAATTTATCATATCGACCACCTACAGCAATGACATCAGAAGTATTCTTTCGCTTTGATTTCTGCTTAGAAATGCAATGAAAAAACAATCCTGAAAATAAAGAAACATTATGCACCAGACCAGGGCATATCACTATTGGAAGCTCCACTCGCAGAGCTTCAGTAAGTGAAATGATATTTTCAAGTTCTTTGAGACCTCTTTCTGCAAACGCAGATGCTCTGCTTTTCCTTTGCATTGTAACATTGCGGAAGGCTTCCGATATTTTGTGTATATTGTCTTCCAATTCTACAAATTGACAAAGTCTAGTAATGGTTCTTTCACTTAGAGTCTGCAACACTATATCATTTTCATCAGTAAGCAAGGCTTTTGTAATAGTTTTGTCCCTGTGTTTACTAGAAGAATGAATAATTTCTGCCACTAAGTCATCTTCAACTTCTGCGTAAGCGAAAATGGCAGCCAGCAAAGATGAGTGATTAAGACGAAAGTAGTATTTTCTATCAATCAAAGATGGAAATTCTGATATTATTTGAGAAATGGCAGCAATAACTTCAGCATCTGGTAAAAAAGAGTTAGGAGTTGGTGTTACTATATCAAATGCAAATTCGTATTGTTCATGAGGATGGCAACCATACACTTTTTGTTGGCGATATACTTTTTCTAATGAATATCTCTTAAGATATTGTATGTCACTACGAGCAAGATAACGAGCAAAAGGAACTCTTAAATTATGTGGCAATGTAACTATGTCACCTCCATGTTCGATAAGTTTAACACAGTTTTCGGAATCAGTAATACTGCTTTTGGGTATTAAAGTAGGAACTGGGTAGTAAACTGCTGCGTAAAGCCTCATAGTTTTATGAAACACATCTACAACTCTACCAAAAATTTGAGAGGGTTTATTTCTTAAGCTTTGTCCACGGTAAGTGTCAATGTCATAAGTAAAATCAAATTCAGTAGTGACTTCTTGTTTAAACAGTGCATTTATCATGTGTTTATACATTCTACTTTGTGGATTTGAAATAGTATTTTGCAAGAGATTGTTTAGCTCAGTTTCTTCCATCAATAAGGGAGGAATGTATTTAGAAGATATTAACTCAGAAGAACTGGGACGTTTTGCCACATCATGTTGTAAAAGCCACTTAATTAGATATATCATTTCATCAGATAACAATTCATAAGCTTTTTCAGGAAGAATTATGTCCTTCTTCCTCAAATCTGAAATTATAATAGTTCGTTCCATAAGAGTTGTGGGAGGCGGAAAACACATTTCAAAAAATATAATGCCTAAACTGTAAATGTCTACTTTCTGACTATAATGAACCTTACCAGAACTTGAAAGCTCAGGAGCTACATAAAAAGCTGTCCCAACTCTACCAGTCTGAGATGCATAGCAAGCATCTGACCGAGAGTCAATTTCTGACTCATTAAAAGTCACTTCAGCTACAGCTTTTGAAATGACATCAGTAGCCAATCCAAAGTCACCAATTTTGACATGATCGTTGGAATCAAGAAAAATATTTACTGGCTTTAAGTCTCTATGAATAACTTTCTGTAAATGTATATAATGCAAGCCTTCTACAATTTCTCTGAAAAGGCGCCACATAAGTGAAACGTCTTTGTGCAATCCATTATCAATGGCTGTACGTAAAGTGCTTTTTTCACAAAACTCCATCTGAATGTACATATACTGTTTTACTTTAACAGGACTTTCTTCGGAATATGTAGAACACTGATCCGGAGTTGAGCTACTATCAGACATGTTTTTATCCCCATTTAATTTTTTACTCTCTTGTTCATTTTCAGCTAGAAAGACAACAAAGTCATCATCATCATCATCATCACAATCCTCATCCTCAGAAGAAAAATCTTTATCATGTATATCCCAATGAACTGAAGAGCCTGCTCGGTTACAAGAATCTAAATTAACTTTTTCATATTCTGAAAATTCTGACTCTGTACCGTTTTCAGTTGATTTCGTTGAATCAATTGCTGTTTCTATCCAAGAATTGTAATACCTAACAATGTTTTCATGATTCAATCTAGATAACAATTTTACTTCTCTTTTAATTTTACGATTCAGCTGTTTATTTGAAGGATTCACTGGTATTCTTTTTAAAGCATAGAGTCTTGAATCTAATTTATTTTTAACTTTCCAAACATAACCAAACCCACCTTTACCTAATGTTTTAAGAACATCAAATTCAGTATTCAATCGTGAACTTTTTGCTTCATCCTTTAAAATTGTGTTAAGTGAATTATCTTCTAACTCATCATCTTCAATATTATTCTCTTTTGTTAAAGTAAGGAGGCCAGCTTGATATGAAAGAAAAGGGTGTGTTAGTAGTTGCTCAGCTGACCATCGCTCATGCTCATCATGCAGTAAACATTTATTTAAAAAGTCTTTGAAAGTTGGATTAAGGCTATCTGGTAAAATAACAGGAGCTGTTTTCTCTAAAGGACCAGCAATTAAAGTTAAAAGAAGTATACCTAAACGATAAATATCACTTTTTTGACCTCCTTTTCCTATGGTTGGCGGATAAATATCTATTTCTTCTTCTTTAGTTAACGTTCTTACTAAATCATATAATTTTTTATCTAAACTGTAATCAGATAGTTTTAATACACCAGCACTGTCAATAATAATGCTAGATAGACGCAAACTTCTATGGACAATGGAATTTTTATGCAAATACTGCAAAGCAAGTAAGATTTGCCGAGCATAATGTTGCAGTTGATGTATGGTAAGGTAGGAATCACGAAAAATATTTTGTAAACTACTGCCAGTAATAAATTCTTGAAGTACATAGATAACGATTTTGTCCTTTTTACAATGATATGACATGCCCAAATAGTGCACAAGATGACTGAAATTCAAATGTCTTAAAGTTTTGAATTCCTGTTCTATGGATTGTATTTGACTGATATAATTACTCTGAATTTTCTGCAAAGCTTCCCATTCATCACTTTTCAGTTTATGAGTAGCATTGAAATTAAGTGTCCATTTAATAACAGCAACATTTTTCCCAGAATCAGTGTCCATTCCTCGAAAAACAATGCAACCACGCTCACCATGCTTGAAACATCTACCGCAAACTATATTATAATCACCTTTGCCAGTGAATTTCAGTTTAGAGTTTAACATATCTTTGCAGTCTTTTAAAAGTATAGATTCTGAACAAGTTTCTTTTCCAGAAGAAGTGCTCCTGCTCCTTCGCCTAGGAACTAAATCTTTCCTATCATTTTCATTAATAATATCAAGAGTTGGAGATAACACACGGGTATCATCAGCAAATCTTGTCCTTTTATGAGCAATTTTCAGAGCTTCTCTTTTGCGCAAAGTTTCTTGTTCAATTGCTATTATTTTCTGTCGTGTTTGTATCTCAAGTTCCTGTTTCTCCTTTTCCACTTTTTCAGCTTCTTCTCTTTGCTTTTTGAGTTTGTGGAAGAGCATTTCATCATAAAAGGAGCCTCGATCAGTCTCTTTATGTTCAAGCAAAAAATAACGTGCATGGTTAATTAGTTCCAGAATGGATTCTTTTCCTACAAATTCTTTGGCTTTTGCAATTAGTTGAGATTTTAAAAGGTTTAGATTTTGATTTGATAAACTTTTAGAATTTCTCAGATCAATATAGGGGGAAGAATCAGGATAAGACTCAGAACACTTCACATACAGATCAACTTGAGCATTATCGTCCTTTTTACCAGTCATACTTTCTGCAGGATACACAGTTATTTCCATTTCAAGAGGAAAAGTTCGAATTTCTCTTGCTTCTCCAGAAAATATGGAAGAAATTGATAATAATTCAAATCGTTGACGTTCTTCATATTCTGAGATACCATTACAGCTCATGCTTTTCAGATTTCTTCATTAAATCTGAGAAAATATATAAATAAAAATTAGCATATTTCCAAACAACAATTCTAAATAATAAAATTCTTTAAAATTTAAATTTATAGTTTGGTTTTTTAAGCTTAAAATTGTTACTGGTCAAAATCTGATTAAAGCCACCATAAACTTCTGTCAAAAAAGTTTAGCCATAATTATCAATAAATATTTTAATACAAATAATATAGTTAACAAAAGGATAGCTTTAAAAGTATAACTTAAATTGTAACCAAATTTAATTTACAAAAGAATTTCTAAAATGATTTTATTTTATAGCTAAATTAAAGTGAATAACTATCTCACGCATGTTTCAACTCTAACTTATGGGTAAAATATATTAATTTTTAATATAAAATAATACTTGTATACTTATTAATATTTGTATCATATTTTTAATAAGTATACAAGAAATTAAGATCATATCTTTTGTTAAATTTAGTTATTAAGTTTGCTACTTTCAAATTCCTTCAATTATTCAGAAACATCACCTAATTTTTCAGTAATATCTATTAAATTATTTAACAATTCCAAATTAAAAGGAATCTTACTTATTTCAATAAGGGAGGGGAAAAAATTCAGCTTTATGTGAAATCTTGCACAAGTATAGCTTGTTCTTAAATTATTCACACAATCTATACAAACCAAAATTGTTTTAATGGTAAAAAATTTTAATTGAAAAACATAATACTGTAAGGATATGAATTTCAGTCAGATTTCATAAGTGGTAAAATCCTAAGATATGCTGGCCTAATTTCCAATTCTCATGACAAATGCTGCAGTTTTCTCACCACTCTAAATTGCACAAATTCATACTATCTCCAGCTTTCAACATAGTGATTTTGCTTTATCTCACACTTAGAAAATCACTTGATTGCTTACCTTCAACTTTAAATTACACGATCTAACAAAATTTTTGATTTTTGGCTATTGAGATTTTAAATGTTTCATTATATTTACTTAGCACAAAAATGCTGCATAACTTAATACAAAAAACTTCATTTCACATGTTTTATAAAAATACATATTACAAGATAAATTTAGAACAATTATAAAAATTAATATTACTATTCATCCTTGTTAAATAATATCCTACTTTTTTATTATTCATAAATATGAAGACATATACTTTAAAAATTTATTATATATAACAATACAACAAGCAATTATTAACATTATAAATCTTAAAAAATAATATGTAATAATTTCATTTTTTATGAAAATTTTTTATTTTATTTAACCAGACAGTAGCACCTACTTTAAAAGAATTCTCATACAACACACTTTATTCACAAACTTTTATGTATAAAAAGATAAGATATTAACAAAATGTTAATGAAATGACTAAATCACCAGAAGAAAATTACACTCTAACTTTCTAGGCAATAATCACATCTAATGATATATTTTGTCAACTGACATAATTTTGTCAGTTGTCCAAATAATGCCAATTTATTAATACATAATTAATAAATTGGCATTATTTGGTATATAAAATAGCAAGTTAAACAGAATAACATATAAAGTAAAAGTATTTAACTGATCAAATTCCTTAATATTCCAAATTAAAAAATAAAAATAAATAAAATTAAAACTTAATTTTAAAGATATAAATTCAATCTTGAAAATGATTTTTAAACACATTAATTAAAAATTAAATTTACAAAATTATAACATCAAAATAATACCTGATTAACTTTTAAATTGTAAGAAAGTAATCAAAATTGTAGAAATAATCATTCAAAAATAAATTTAGAAAAAATAAACAGCATGAGCTTCATGGGTTAATAAAACTGTAAATGAATAATGAATTATGTACATTGGAATACATCATAAAACAGCTAAACTGATTCATTCTGTCAAAGTAACCAATAGGTTTGGTACATGGTACCACAACTGATATATAGAATAAGTTTTTCTCATTTACAAAAAAAAAAAAGATTACACACAAAGCTTAGGACAAAATACAATCTGAGATAAAATTCACTTTTTGAGCAGGAAAATCTTTTTTATTCTAAAATATTTCCATATAGACTATGTTATTTATAATGATTAAATTGCAAATATCATTTACTTTTGATTGCATCAATATTTCGATACAAATTTTAATTAGAAACTCATTCTTATTTCTGAAAATCAATCTTGGTACACAATGCCACCTATGAAGCCTTTTTTGAAAGAGGATGCCTTTGCATACATTTCTCTTCAAGGACAAAGTGAAGAAGCCAGGCTTCAAGGCTCGCAAAGACTGAGTGACTCTCATCAGGGCAGGCAATACTGCTGATTTTATACTTAAGCTATGCCTTATTTATAAAACCGAAAATTCACGGGCATTAAAAAACAACAAAAAAAGCTCTATTACCCATGCTTAGTATGTACGACTCCAAAGCTTGGATAATGAAAGCTTTGACCCTTGTATGCGTCCTCCATTGCTTCATTCCTCAGGTGAAACGCAGGTGAAAAGAGCCTCCCCTTTAAGGTCCTTCTCCTGATGGACTGTGCAGGAGGCCATGCAACAAACTTGCAATATGACAATGTGCAGATAGAATTTCTGCCCCCAAACACAAAACTTTTAATTCAGCAGGTGGAGCAAGGTGTCATTTGTGCCTTTAAGGAACTCTACATTTGCTCCACGATGGAGTGCCTCATTTCGATTGATGCCTCATCGAATGAGTTGATGATACCAATGACGAGTTCACCTTGAAAGCATACTGTTGCGTTTGACAACATTGTGTCATGTTTGTCTAATATTCAGTGAGCATTAAAGGACATGAAAAGTGAGACCATAAATTCTAGCTGGAAGAAATTATGCCCCAACGTGGTGCACAACTATACATGCTTCATTCCTGATGTAGCTTATCACTCAACAGAGGAGAAAGTGGTGAGTCTGGCTCATAGTATAAAGAACGAAGAATTTGCCGACCTAATAAATGAAGACATCAGTGCCCTTATTGATACCCATGGACCGATAAAGGCCTCTTTGAGGTGACAAAGTCTGCAAGTGAAGAAGAAAAAGAAGCAAAAGATTAAGAAACTGAAAAGCATGGTTTTATCCTGAAAAATTGTTAATTTTAATGCAGTTAAAATATTTGTGGGTAGCTATCCTGACTTAAATATCCACAATTAGGCTGATTTCCAAAGAGTTAATACTATAAATAGAGCTACAATTATTAAGTGTGTTTAATAAAGCAAAAGAAACACTAGCTATTAAAGTATTTATATATTTTGATTTTATACATGGAACCTGATATATTAAAATAAGAGTATATCAATAATTAAACTTCATATTTTTCATTTAAGTTTAGTTCTATTAATATTAAATATAATAAAATAAACATAATGTAAATTTAAAATTTCATAAAAGATAAAATAAAACATTCCAGTTAATTTATTCATTACCATTAAAAATAAAAATAAATAAATAATAATACCAAGGCATTACACTTTAACCAAAAAGAAAAATTATTAGACACCTGAGGTATACAAATGTGTAAAGCAAAATCGCTAGCTGATTCTTTTAATCTATTGTTTTTAAATATCTAGGATACACCCCCTTAGACGAACTGGCATGTGTATATAATTAAAGACAGTTAAATAAAATGAAATTATTAAATTTGAATAAAGCAATGCAAGATTTGCAAAGTTATAAGTGCATGAGCAA
Source organism: Latrodectus elegans (assembly GCA_030067965.1). Lineage (NCBI taxonomy): Eukaryota > Metazoa > Arthropoda > Arachnida > Araneae > Theridiidae > Latrodectus > Latrodectus elegans. Next base: position 81,628,441 of record CM057815.1, read on the forward strand.
TACCAAAACTTTGTTACAAGTATGCCGGTAAGGCACAGTAGAAAAATTAATTTAAATATGGTGATGCAGATACCGAAATTTAGTTTTGATAAGGGTAACAGTGTCATTGCCCCCAACTTATCAACATTAAATTTAGATTTTCAAGAAATTTTTAAAGAACTCTGGTACCTAACTACAATTAAAATTTAATTGAGAATTATACAACTAAATTTTACAGTTTAATATTACCAACATATTCAATTTATAAAAATTATTCACTTAATATATATATATACGTGGAACTAGTTAAGTATCCCCATACACTAGCGAACATGGCGAATGTTTTTCGTCGCCAAGCTAAGCGCGCGTTTATTAACACGGGAAATTTCTCGAAGTTCGATCAAAAAATAACCATTTTAGGAAATTTAAAAAGGGAAATAAATATAAATGATGGACATACTTGATATGAAGTTAAGCTGATATGCCAATTGGTATATTTATCATGACATTTTGTTCATTGTCACCAGAGTCACATTTCAGTAAAAAAAAGGCATGCAAAAGATGTGTTTTTAAATATATACACTTTATAAAATTTTAAAAAAGCATGCAAAAACTATTTTTTCAAATATATACATTTTTTAAATTTAAAAGAAACATGAAAAAAGCATTTTTTTTAAATATATACATTTTTTAAGTAAATAAAGATGAAACATGAATACAATAAAAAAATACATGTAAGCAACAGAATTTAAATAAAATAAATGAATAAATAAAAAAAACATATATAATAAATAAACCAAATAAAAAGAAATAATCTAAAAGAAATTGTAAAAATTAAAAATTTACAATGATTGGACGCTGGCGACAATGAAACACAACTGAGGGAAAATCCTCTAATTGCACCAACAGCAAACAGAAGACAAATGGCTTCCAATTGCAATAAAAACATAGAACAAAGAAACTCGAAATGAAACTTAAATAGCTGTTGCCACTGAAAAAGCATCTATAACATAAAAATTATTGAAAACACGAGAAAATTGAATACTGGCAACAAAAAAACAATAGTAACAAAAACTGAATTTAGCAACACTACAGTAAAAACAAAAACTGAAATCGGCAACACTACGATCAAAACAAAGGATGCCAAATTTGGCGAGAAATCATACATGGGGATACTGAACTTATACCATATATGCATATATAATAAACATCACGTAAATACCTATTAATTAACACAAATATACATTCTTCACATTTTCTTTGGAGTCAATAAATGCGATGTAATACAAAATAATAGGCATTTAATCAAAGACAACATGTTACACAATATATAATAATTCAAATATGCCCCAAAACACAATATACAGTTATCAAAATTAATGCAAACAATTATTTTAATTTCATTTCAAAAGACAAAAGTATTTACATATTTATTGGTTAATACAAAGATACAAAAATTGAAAATCTCATTTTTATTAATTTTTAAATATATTTGAAATGAACTTATGCAGTTCAGATTTGGTGAGAGGTTTAGTGAAAGCATTAGGTAAGTTTAATTTACTTTATACAAAACTAAGTTTAAACTTTTGAGTATTATACATATCACAAATGAAAAACAATTGACGTCCATATGTTTTGACTGAAAATTTTAAATTGGGGACTTTAAAAAATCTATAGCAGCTGGATTATCTCTAAACAAAATTGGGATTTCTGGTTCATTTGTCACACCTCTATCGTGACATTCATTTAATATACCACTGAACCAATTTATTCCTTTAGCTGCTTCTGTTATGGCTACAAACTCTACTTCCATAGTTGACAGTCACTCTTCTCTTTGAATGTACACCAACTTAAGGGAGAATATTCTAATAAAACAAGTTGACTTACGAGAGACAGTCTATCATCTCGGTTTGCAGCGAAGTCAGCATCTGAGTAAACTCTAAGTTGTTGTTGGTTACAAGAAAGCTCTAAACGTAAACCTGCTGTGCTAACAACATAACCTTAAAGTCTTAATAAACCATCCCAATGATTCATTTCTGGGTAAGACTAAAACTGAATGAATATATTGACAGTATAAGAAATGTTAGGGCGAGTTCTATTAGCCAAAAATAATAGAAACTATTAACTTCTATATGGCAATTTTGACATTTCCCATTCCTCTTCAGCTGTAAGACAGAATGTTCTAGAATAAACTGAACCTTAAGTCATGGGTAGTGATGAAATTGGTACTTTGAAACTTTGGAAATGATCAAGTATTTCTTTAATATATGAACGTTGGTGAATCAAAACACTACCATTTTCTTCAACAAACTCCATGCCCAAAAGAGTAGGAGTCTTATCCAGTACTTTTGTCAAAATGATCTTTTAAAAGTTTTATCAATCGTTCTTTGTTCTCTAAAATGTAACAAAATCGTCAACATATAATATCAAAATTAAGTAGTCTCCTAATACATAAGCACAGTTACCTCACTGAAATTTACAAAAACCCATTTTTAATAAAACATTATAGATTTCATAGAATCATTGTCGTCCACTTTGTCGTAAGCTATATATAGCTCGATCTAATCAGAATTTTTCTTCCTAACCTGTTACTTCAAAACCTGGTGGTTGTGTTGTATTATTCGCTCTTCCAAATGGGTACCCCTAACATCACCACCTCCAGCAAAACAATTTTCCAGTAAGCATAAAGCTTTCATGAGACAAATGAGAGCCTTATTTTCACCACGAACACAAGACTCTTCGCCTCCCTCAAAAAGCAATGTTGACTACTGTTTATTACTCTATAAGGTTTCGTAATTAACTTTATTAATTAGTACTACATGCTTAAGCAAATATGTATATTGTTGTAATTATTGTCTTAAATGTGTAAAATATAAATTATGTATAAATTATTACACATAAGTATATATAAATAAGTATTACATATAAGTGTAAATTATTATAAATGTTTATACATTTACAACAACATATGCGAAAATTCCTATTTCATGGTTTTTCAGTTTTCATGGAAGGTTCTAGTCCCCACTAACCGTGAAAAACGAGGAATCACTGTAATTCTTTTGATTTTGTGAATTTGAAGTCTTTATTCTAGACTAATTCTTCAGAGATTTTGCTTTGATTTTAATGCAGTCATCAAACTAGAATAACTTTCTCACCTTTGCTTAGTAGTTGTTATCTTCAATTAACTTTAGATAGCATAGCTGTTATAATAAATGAACTTAGTTTGAAAATGATGACTTCTGATTATAATTCTAAAAAGAATAATAAAATTTTTTATTTGCGCATTTTTTAATACGGTCAAGTTGACTGATTATCTTTACCAAACAATCACCTTGCAACTTTCAACCATTTCTTATCCACTACTGATTATAGTTAATAGCTTTTTCGTTTCTTCTTTTTATTTAAAGACTCCAAATAAATATTTTTGGAATATTTAACTAGTAATTATTTTAATATTATCTTCATAAATTTTTAATATATTGATAAAGCTAATATTTATTAATTTCCACATTTGTCAACAGATGTCAGAATATCATACAGGGTTGAAATGTATTATAACATCAATTTCCACAAAGTTAACTTTCGACAATCTTATGTTATTGAAAAATTTAGCAAAAAAAATCGGTACTTACGTATTAACGCAACCAGGCCAAAATTTGCATAAATCGCCAAATTTGGCGACCCTACATATTATACGTGGTTTTACGTAAAGAAATTATTTTACTTACTGGTTAAATTGAATGCCGAGAAATATGTTAACTAAGGATATTTTGGATCTACCTGCGAGTGAAAAAGATGCTTTTGAATTGTTACAGGGATGTGGAATTATACCGAAAGAACGTATAACACTGGGCATGTATTACCACAGCAATGGGTTTTCGGCGGAATTCACCGAGAAATGAAAAAGACTTTTTTGGTTACTGTACCTAACAGAAGTGCCGTTACCCTCATGGAAAAAATTTGTGAAAATATCAAAGAAGGGAGCATTATTTATTCGGATTGCTGGAAAGGATACAAGACAAGTAAGTTGGAAATTGTTGGATTTCTGCATGGAACTTTTTATCACAAATATAACTTTGTGGATCCCGACACGAGCGTTCACTCACAATATGTAGAATGCATGTGGGGCTCAGCCAAATGGCGCAACAAAAAACAGAGTTGAACAGCCCGTCATCATCTTGAACTCATACCTTATCGAATTTATATGGCGCCAAACTCAAGCTGTTAATTGCGAAGACGGTTTTCAATCAGTGCTAAAAGCAATAGCCAAAATATTTCCGCCGAAAAAATAATTCTGCAACTTATTCAAATTCGAAATCAGAAGGGTTTAATTACTATTTTATATTTTAAAACAAAATAATATAAAAAAACTGTATTAAAAATTATCTTTAATTAATAAATGAACATTTTATTTCTATTCGTACTTTCTTACTCAAACTTACAAATCGCGCCAACCTGGTTGCGATAATACGTAAGTACCAAAAAATCTTTACTAATTGTCAACATAATTATAACCACAATGGAAAAATATTTTTTACGGACCCTTTTGCGAAAAATGGAGATATTTTGGTTGCCAAACGTTTTCTTTGGCATCTTTGTAAAAACAATGATACCAAAAACACTGTTGAAGATACACAATTAAGAAAATGACACATATTTTGCAAAAAAAAAATTTATTAGAATATTTAATATTCCTCAATCTGTTGAAAAAGTAGCACGAAATCATCAAAAGCACCCTAAAGGCCAGGCCACTTAAGCTCACTTCAGCCAAACTTACTATTCATTTGCGAAATATATTTCTACAGGCATTACACATAAATGTATATATTTTGTGTATCCCTGACATTTTAACAAATTAATCACCAGAACATACGCAACAAATCAGTTCAATATGACACAAGAAAGTTAGAAAAGACATACACTGGACAAAAGAAATTACGATAATACTTACGAATAGATGCATGAGATTGAAATTAAATTATAATATAATATAATATTTAAAAAAATCATCAAACAAAAGCCAACACAGCGTACACCACACTACTCCACGCGGCTGAAATTCAAAACAAACAGTTCAGAGAACAAGTTTAGATGATTTTCTGTGAAAGGCTAATCTTTGTATTTTGTAATTGAATTCTTGTGTATGGTATATGGTACAGAAAAGTATACTTTTTCAATTAATCAGCAAACATTTCATTAGCAGACTTATTGTAACATAATGAATAAATTTTGAGTTTAATGCTATATAATTATATGTAATATTTTTCAATCACATCAATAAATGATTTTATCAAAAATTATTATAACAAATCTAGGCTTGACTGTGAAACTTTAAAGCAAATTAATGACCTCTATTAGGTAGTAATATTATTATCTAACTGATAATAAGTTTGAAATGTAAAATAATCAACCTTAATCATTAATTGAATTAAAGTTAATTTCCATACCATCTAATAGTTGTGTGTACAGTCAGTCTGAATATTTTAAACTCTTCTATAAAGATAAGAAATCCTATTTTTAGCAGTATTATGCTCTGATATGTAAATTTTAGATGCCTGTTAATGTATTAATTTTATAATCTAGTTACAGAATATTACAATGTAATGCTTTTTATTGACTTCTTTTGTGCACAAAAAATAATTTATACACTTAGGACTATGGAAAACGTTATTTGTAATCATGAGTATTGCAATAATTCTCAATATTTGGAAAATTTTTCTTGTCAAGTTGATTGAGATTGGAATTTTAATCAACAACCCTAAATTGTGTTGGTAAATTGTGTATCTGGTACTCCTTGATATTTTGATCCCGATATGTGATTAGCAAGATGGCTGCTACACAAAAGATAAATTAAATTTTTATTTTCAAATCAAATGATACCGAATTCTACACCAAAAAAGTGAAAGAAATTCTGCGCAGTTTAGTAACATTTTCATTTTAACAAATAGACAAAAACTTTGTATGCAATTTATATGGTGTTAAATCTCATCATTTAGTGACTTATATTTTTTCTCAGACATGTCTACAGAATGGTACGCAAGTATTGAATAATTTTGCAATGTTTTAAAATGAGCGATCGTAACAAAACATAATCAAATAAATAAAATTATTACCTATATTTTTTTATTTTATGACAATTGCATTGTGTAATGATGTACAATGGAATCAAATATCACAAAATAAATTTCATACATCAACCACAAATTTAAAATTGTAAATTGAAATTATAAATCTAAGATATTCTAAATATTACAGAGAATTGTAGTACTTCGTTGTGTCAAGTTTGATTCACATTAAATTCTAATTCCCCCATTAAGGAAATATTTATAATGATCTACTCGTGAGAACCAGTTTCCATATCAAAGCAATATTCTTTTTATTACAGGCATACATATTTTTTATTGTTATGTTGAAATGGTAATAAAGCTTTGCTTAGAATATACTAAAGTTTACAATTTCTTGTTTTATGTTAGCAATGTTAGCAAATAAATTGTTTTTATTTTATTTTAAGAGAAATGGTGATTTTGAGGTTTGCAAAAAAGTGCGCATCATAATTTATGGCATATAGGAGCTACGCATGAGCAATCTGGTGTAATCCTCTTGAAAGGGAAGTTTATGTTATTGAACCTAGAAATACATTTTTTTTTTCTTCTGTTTATTCCTCATGAAATCGGTGGTGAATCCAATTTCAGATTTGACCAGGAGTTTCCTTCATACCTAGCAGTCAAGGTTGATGGTGAATACGGATATAACTTGGCCTGCAGATTTGACAATTCTTTGCTATCATTGGCTGCAAATAGTGGCCACATGAAGTTGTGTCTGGATTCCCAAATTTTTGGACTATTAAAAAGAAGAAATAATTTTGACATTTCAGTCACAATTGCTGTTCTTCCTGTTTTATCCCATTTTTCTTCGCCAGTCCAGAAATGCTCATCAATCTGATGATTACATCAAAAGAAGAAATTCTGTTTCATTATTTGTAATGACATCACAGTGAGCGACATTCGAAGTTACTAGTACTGACGGTTGCGAACTGTTTCTTGACTCTTATTGGTGACCAATATCAGTGGCATCCAAATACTACATAAAAATCCAATGTTAATTTAATTTCATTGTTAAGCCCATTTCTTAAATTTGCATTTTGTTGGTATAAATTTGTCTATTTTTACAGTGAGAAAAAGACCTTTACGTATTATACCCTTATACTTTAAACAAGCATTATCAAACAGTAATCCTTCTTTTGAAAAAAATGCACTTGTCAACAAATATATTTTATGGAGGATCATCGATATTAAAATTACTCAATCATATTAAATGGAATTGTAGAGAAAGCACTGTTTGATAGTTTTGAAAGTGTAGCTTTAACACCTTAAAAAATATCTGAAAGTAATACTTTTAAAAGTGGGTAAGAAATGACCTTATAATGTTTATGATATTGTTTGAATTTTTATTCACTTTATCTGTTTTAAACAAAGTTCTTGAACAATTCAATTGGCTTTCAGAGCATCATCAGTAATCTAATCTCAGCTCTTTGATATTATAAACATTATTAAAACTCGCTACTTCCAATCTTTGATATTATAAATGTTATTTAAACTAGTTACTACCAAAACTTGATTTTTTCCTGATATAACGTATTTTTTTTAATAAATTGTGGAGTTATGGAATCGAAATTTGTGAAAAAAGCTCCTGTTGTGCTGTTCACTTACTGAAGCAGACTTTATAAAATTAGTGTCTATCAAAGCAGTTATAACATTTGTTACATCCTTTAACATAATTTTAATGATTTTTTTATCAGTATAAAGAAGCACAATTATTTTTAACTGAAATAATTTGTCATAGAACCATCAGTGTGTAAATTTTTGCAACAAAAGTGTCAGTAAGATACTCATTGAATATGAGTATATTGATAAAATTATTTCCTTTTTTCAAAATAAAGTATTTTTTTATCTGCAAAATGGTCTTTGAAATGTATTTTGTTAACTTTAATTTTCCTGAGTGTATTTTCTGATTACCTTTTTACACTTAACAGGAAGTTTTATCTTTTTTTGAAAAACTTGATTGAATATTAAATTTACAAAAAATTTATCTATGATAAAAGTCAAAAAATAAAGTATTTAGTTGTTTTCATCTTTTTATGTCACTAAATTTTGTTAAACAAATATTAATAATTTTTTACTAAGCAATAAATCATTGAAAATGCACTCCTATAAATTTCAATGCATATTGAACTCTCATCATCCCAAGCAGCAAAATAACTTGTCCAAAATAAACCCAATAATAGACATGTAATGGGACCCAAGTTTTCTCCAATATTTTTATCTTGCAAAAATAAGAACAGTAACTGATCTATCACAGGCGACAAATATCCCCAGTACTGGGCATACCAAAATAAGGCACTATAGATCCTATACTAGAAGCCATAAAAACATTCTATTCTGTTACAGCATTAGAATACAGATGACCAGAGGATAACAAATGATAGAAAGAAGCTTGCTACGATAGTACTACTTATGGAAAATAATTAATCTGAGCATATTAGAAAATGTGGAATATTTAAATAAATGTGAATTTCTCTTCAAAATAATCATCAGAAATCAACATTTTCAAATAAACTTACCTAATTAAAACGGTTATGTACTCTAACAAATATGAAGATAATCTACTATAGTTGATTATCTTCATATTTGTTATTATCAGATAATATATTATCTGATTCTGAGAATAATGATGATACTTTCTACATATTCAGGGGAAAATCTATCTGGTATGGACGTATTAAGAAGATCTCCTTTTGTCACCAAGAAAAGCCACCAGAAAAGTTCATTTAAACAAGAATAAGGAGAAAAAGAACGAATTTGTGAATCCACAATAAACATGGAAGAAACCACACGTGATGAAGCTATTCACTGGTAAAGAGCAATGGAAAAAGAATTCCATTTTTTTAAAGAAGAGTCTGGAATTTCTTTGAACTTCCGACAAACAAACAGTTAAAAACAATTAAGTGTTCAAAAGAAAACAAGAAGCAAAGAGAAATATAAATTGGTAGTAAAATGATATTTGAGTCATTGGCTCCATATATTATTGATTTCAAGAAACACTAAAGTAGATCTTTCATATTTAACATGTTTGACAATTTTTAAGCAATCTTCTAGTCAAAATACTATATTGAAAGAAACATTCTGTGTTTAATCTAATAAACAACATAGATGCTGAGCATTAGTTAGTGACCATTTCCAGAGTAGTGACATAAGTGCTCAACAACTTTTTCAATAGAATTGTCTCAGATTTTTCGTTTAACAGTTTTTTTAATAATGTTTGTTAATGGCAACAAACTTTGAAATGCAAACAGTTATAATATTATATAATAATATTTATTTATGGTTTTTTTGCGTTCATTGTTCTCAAATTTTTTATTTAATTATATTCTGGTCATCATTTAATTATTTTATAATTTATTCATTGGCTGTCTGTTGAAGTGATTAAGGACCAACTTTTGATTTACAAAAATGATCCAATGAGATACAGATGTATCATTTAGTTCTTATAAATATGTATTCCAAGTAAAGGAAAACTTTTTCGGTCACAGGTCACCAATCTAAAAAAAATAGTTGGTGGGCCAAGATAAATTTTTCTAGAATTTTAGAAACAATATACAAGTTTTACAATTTTACTATGTTAATGAAATGAGTGAAATTGCAATTTCGTTCGTAAAAGTTCTTCGTATTGAAGTTCAAAGTGAGATGTAGTGATTCTAAGGAAGGGGTGATCGATAACTGCCGCTTAAATTTATTATAATTAGGCAAGAAAGTGACGGATTTTGTCCCTTTTAATTAATAATTTAATAAAAGGGATTTTGTCCCTTTGGAAGGAAAAATAATTTTGTCCCTTTTAATTAATTGTTTCACCTAATTACTTTGGAATACCATATTGTTAAAAGTCTTATTAAGTCAAATATAGCCTCCTATCGTAGAAATGTTTACAAGATGTGCACAAAAAACACGGGCTTCCTTAATACTAACAAAGCCTATTTCGTGAAACCTCCACAGAGCTGTAGGAGTGGCTAATTTTTGCGTTAAAACTGGGCATGATTATCTGCAAAAACATCTTCACCGTTTGGGTTTGAAGGATTCTCCAATCTGTCCTTTTTGTGGATTAGAGGACATGACTGGTGACCACCTTTACACTTGCCCTGGACTTTCGGACGTCGCAGTTAGAAATTCTGTGCATGATGACTTTTCATTAACCTCAAGATTGTATTGGGCTGCCCCACAGAGACTGATGGTTGAAAAACCAAGGTAATGCGTAGGATAAAAAAAAAAACTTTAATTTATTGGATACAATTTTGGGGAAATTTGATCATGTGTAGCCCAGATGAAAATATTTTAAAACGAATTTTAGAGAAACGTTCCGTGATCTTGAATCCTTAGCAAGATATCTTACTGAAATTTGAGACTAAATGTGAAAAGTAGCAATAAATAATTAAAAGGAATCATTATTCTAAAAAAAATAATAATAAGATATTTATAAAACAAACTCTGTTAAAATAAGTAGGAATGTGTATAAAATTGGCTAAAGATGTGTTGCCCTTTATCCAAGAAATGAAGTTATTCACACACACACACACACACACACACACACACACACACACACACACACACACACACACACACACACACACACACACACACACACACACACACACACACACACACACACACACACACATATTCCAAATTTCAGATCATTGTCCAACGTGAGGAGATACGTAGGTGGTTTCTACAAGCCACGTTTAAAAAAAGAACACACATCAGCAGTGAATTTATTTAATTGCGGCTCTTTTCTTCTTTTTTTATTATTTCGAAATGCATGTGTCTAAAGCACGTATTTTAAGTGCGTTCACTTCACCTATGACGTTTTTCTTCCTGATTGAAACGTGTTTTCATCGTACTGATTGCAATTTCAAGGCTATATACTTAAAATTTACATTGTTACTTATGTTTTTCACACGAATATCTTATACAAAGTATTTTGTATAAAGCCAATAACTTTACATTTTTTTTTTGAAATTTCAATTTATTTTTCTTAGTTTTTCTGTAAATATTCAAATATTTAGAAAATTCGATTCATTAGAAATGTTTTTCGACATAATTAGAAATATTTTCCATGATTATTTGAAATTCAATAAATACTTTTGCATCTATATTTTTCCAATATTAATCTATAGTTAAAAAGTTTATAGATAAATCTTAAAACATTCCATTAAATTGTAAGGTTTTTATTAAATTATTATTAAATTATAATTAAATTGACTTAAAATATTGCACTATATAAATAGTTCCGACATGATTTCCAGAAATAGTATCAATTCTTTATATTTATGAATTCACTTTCAAAAGCTATTCATTATTCAATTAAAATTTTATTCCATAATTTTTTACTCAAATTAACTTATATTCTTAATTATGTATATGTAAAAGTATAATGACAATTGTTATCATACTAATGAAATAAAGTAAACATTTTATTAGTACAATATGGGTATCTTTGTAAGTATTTTTTTTTAGCAAAAAATTTAAATTAATTTTTTTAAAGCATTTATTGTTAAAACTAACATTGTAAATATTCATCAGAATTATTCATAGGTTGTGTGAATAAATGTTTAATCTAGATTTTGCAATCAAGTTAGCCTGATTGCTTTATTGGTCCAACCTATTCTTTTGCTTCAGCCGAACCACATTGAATACGCTACAGCTGTGGCTTACTTAAATTTATTATAAAATCCTTAAAATCTAAAATTTTCTTTAAAAAGTATAAATTAAAAAAAATTACTTTATAAATTCAAACAATGAAATTAACTCTTCAAACGTGACAAAAAATTTAGGAATTAGATAAATAAAATATTTTTTATTCTAGCAAGTCTATGAAATCAATTTAATTTATTCATAAATGTCAATGAAAAACATCAAGAAATTTTTAATTTTTAAATTTGTTATATTTATTTTTCCTCTTTCATAAAATTGATAGAAATATGAATTTAACACTTTAATGTAAAAAGGGAACATCTTTTTAACTTTGACATAAATATGTTTGGAATCCAGTGTAGCATAGTTTATGGTTTAATCAAGATGACATCACTATCCGTTTCTCTTTTTCTTCAATCGGACCTTTAGTTTTTGATACAATACGTATTCTTTTTGTTCTAAAATCCACCTTCGCCACCTTCCAATCATAGAAGTATCCTAAATGTATAAAATCAAAAAATATCAAAGCCAGTTATCTATTATTTTCTGTTACACAAGTGGCAATACATCATAGTAGTTTAGTTTTAACCAATCCTTCAACCGTGACAAAAACAAAACAGTTAATGTTGTGTATACTTGTCAGTGAAGTTTTTCAATTGTATAAATCTCGTTAGTGGTAAGAAAAAAAAGCTTTCTTTCTTTCACCGATTAAGAATATCCTCTCTAATTAAATTGCTTGTTACTAATACTTTTCAATCTTTTTAATTTGTAAATTGAATATTTTGTTAGTAAAATAATTTATAAATTCAGTTTTTTTTTTTTTTTTTTTTTTTGATAAATCTATTTTTTATGTAATTTTGCATTTTATATTGAATTTTTATTTTTTTAATTTGTTTTATTTTGATTCGAAGGTGAATTTTACTTCTATTATTATTCAGTAAGAAATTATGCATAATATAATTGATATTTGTCTCTGATGGCTTACTGACCTTATTTGAATGTAATAAATAGAGCATTAATGTTAAATTAAAGGCTAAATATTTTTTATTCAGATAACAATACAGATAAGTCTGCAGCATATGTAAGCACACAGTACTGCATCCTATAACAGAGTTTTTAATTTTTATGAGTTGTCAGCTGTGCTTTATAATCCTTTTGGCACATTGTTAAATTTAGTGAATGCTTGGGCATACTTTACAGTTTTTCTAGGAACCTGAATTTTTTATTATAACAGAAAGAGCAAGAATACTAAGGATGTTCAACAATGTCTTAGCAAGCATAGCTTCTTCATTGCTAGACAATTTAAAATGTTTTGATTACATATGCATTATTTTTTTAAATTTTTATGAAGATGATTCTGGTGCATTTTTTTCTTAAAAACATTAATTCTTCATAATTTTTATAATATCAGTTATATGAAGCTTGACAATATTTTCTAATTACGAAAAAATGTAAAAATATATTAAAAAGATTACATGGAATTAGTGCCACAGGATTTTTTTCTAACTCTAGCATAAGTTCACATAACATGATTTTAACATTGCATAACATGGTTTTAGTGTATGAAAATTTTATACAGGATAAGCTTTCTGCCGTATTATTTCTTTTGTACTATAAAACATCGTTGACCCTGTGTTACATTTAAAACACTTTCAACACTTTAAAAATTTTAAACTAATTATAAGTGAGAATACTTCTTTCACATGAAAAATATATATTGTTTATATTTTATCTAAAACATATCTATATTTTTATACACATGAAGCTTTTCCCTGTAACATATTTATATGTTATAGAGGAAAGCTTCATGTGTTATATGTTACAAGATTTGAGTAATCTTAGCATCAAAACTTTAATAATACTTCATTGCTACAATTATTATATTTAGATATTATATCTTTAAAACTTATTTTATAAAAAGGGAACTTCACATTTAATTTTAGACACATCAAATTTAAAATCAGATAATGTAGTCAGAAAATTTGAAGCATATTTTGATTAAAGATAAAATCCTACAATATGGCACGAGTTTGTTGTTATTTTCAATTTTTATGCCAAGAGATGTATAGTTTTCGTACCAATTGATTTCATACAGTATTGTGCAGTCTCCAACTTTCAAAATTCCAAGCTCATTAAATCTCCAACTTTGAATATTGTTTGCTTGTTCAATATATAATTTTAACTTGTTCACTTGTTCAGCATCCAACATTGTCATCTCGATGAATTTGCGATTTTGACATATTTGAATATTCCACTTTATTTCTTTTATATTATATTCATGACTGCAAGAGAAAGACGAAGGCTGTAACAGATTTAACATTACCCAGGGTGCACCACAAGGAGGCCTGTTACACTACACCCCAAGCCTTTGGGAAAAAACTCAGACAATTTTGATGGAGAAATGTATGCAATTTACATAACTCTCCAAAAAATTTTAGATTTCTCGGAAATGAAATTTGTCCTTTCTTGTTGGCTGTCAGGCTGCCATTCATACAGTGGCAAATTATATTCTCCTACCTACATCTATAGAATCTAACTGTAAGACCATCATTAACACTTTACTGTCTGCGGGAAACGAAATTATTTTACAACGGATCCCTAGCCTTTGTGCGCTTAACATGGGCTCGCTGTGGAGCCGCCTGACATGTCAGCTGTATTTACTAAACAAATTAATAAAATGTTTCAATGGTAAGGGTGTGCATATTTGTTTGATTCTTATTTGTCCAACTTGTATATTTGAAAAAGATGAAAAATAACTGTAAAAATTACAAATAATATTTCTCATCCACAAGCACAGTGTGTAAAGATATCTAAACAAGTTAGCAGCTATGCCAGTATACCAGTGAAAGTAATGACACCCAGTTGTACTCAGACTGAAATGCTACCACTTATTCCACAAAATTACCATATCACAATCAGTATTTATGGGGCATATTAAAACTGGGCATGGTTTTAATGTCCTCCAAGTGAAATGATACCTTAGGAGGTGGCAGGCCAAGTATTGGGTCTCTTCTGCTTGGTCCCTGCTTTAAAATCTCTGAAACTCTACCCGCTCTCTTCTATCTAACTGTTGGAGCCCAACTCAGAGCTAGGTACATGGAAACATGCTGGTGCAACAACAACAATCGGTATTCTTCATATATTCTTGTCTTTATGAATGATTTTAAAAGAGGTGATTATGTTGGATGTGGTCAAAATACTTCATGCAGTTATAACCTTAATAAGGCGTGTTCAATGTATATTCCTGAAGCGACAACAATTTATCATGCTCTAAAGTTTTTATGTTAACCATGAATGTTGTAAATTCTGCATATATATGTTGGTAATATGAGTGCCTTGGAAGCAGTAAAAATATTGAGTTACATTTTCAACCCTTAATTTCTCAAATTTTTATCATCTTAGACATTTTTTAAAATTGAAATTATGAAATCTTTTTTTTTTTTGGATATCTAGTCATATAGGTGTAAATGTGAATCATGAAACAGATGAACTAGAAAGAAATGCATGCCCATATTTACAACAAGCTTTACCTCTGTATGATTTGAAAAATTATGCAAAACATTTATTTAATCTTAATGGCAGGAGTTGTGGAATTTTCAAAGTATGGGCAAATTACATTCTATTATGCCAAGTATAATTGCACTGTCAATTTATTTATTACAGAGATTTAATACAAAATCATTCATCTGAGTATTGGGGGCATACTTGTTTCACTCATAAACATTTGTTTTTAAGCATGTTATTGTGGTACAGTGAGCTTTACACTGTTAAGCATGTTTTAGTGGATTAATCGCATTTTAACCATTACCATATTACATATTTTAATTCTGCATTCTTAATATTACAAGATCTTATTAGGGAGATTTTCCACTGTAATTTCTTTGCATTTTTATGTTTGATTAAATTCCTACATTTTATATACATGCAATTTTTTTGCTAATAACATCATTTGTCTTATAAGATCTTACATTTCATAATAATATTCGAAATTTTATACTTAACATATGCTTAGTGCAGTTTATAGGCAAGACTTGCCATTAAACTTCACACAACCAATCAATCAAATAAGAATTTTATAAGTATTTAGTAATTGATACAGTATATCAAAGTTTATATTAGTTCAACTAAATCAAACCATTAATCCATTAAAGAATGTAAAAAATAATAAATATATCATATTCATCCAAGATTTTATTTTATTAGATACCTCCTGGGGCTCACCTTCTTTATATGAGTACGAGTATCCCAATTCTGAGGTACCCAGGAATCTTTATTCTCTCTCCTCCTCCTATTCTACTTCTTATCCTTTCCATTCCTTGACAGCAAAGGAGGGAGCTCTCCATGAGTGTCTGAAGTCACTCTGCTTGCATCTTTCTTCACGTGGACAGTCAAAAGTCTCACATGTAGGCTGCGCATGGCAATCCTTTGGGCAGGTGGTGCTCTGTAACTCCTAGTGTATCAATCAGCTGGTACCTAACTACATTTGTGGGTGGTCTGCTAGGGATCAAACGAAGGAGTGACATCTTTGGTCTTGGCGTTAAGGGGGTCTCTGGAAATAAATAGGTGTCACTAACATTATGGTAAAAAAGCAGATGTTGGAAATATCTAGAGTTGGTAGTTGCCATCATTTGAAGAGCTTCATGGTGGGTGGTGTGGTCAATCTTATATCTTTATAAATATCTTAAGGATTCTAATTCTTTCATTTTGTTGAAGACAATTTATCTGTCAATGGCCATACTATGATGAAAATACTAGTTCTGTTCCAATCATCAAAGACAATTTATCCATTTGTAACATGTTGATAAGCATATCTAACACTTTTCATGCAGTGTTACCTTTCCTGGTACAAAAATTGCTCACATCTATTGGTAACATACAAGATGTCAAAAAATTATGATCTGAGGATCTTTTTGTTAGAGTTGGCTTGAAACAAGATTTGATAATTAATAATTTAAAAAATATAGATTCATTTTCAGTTGAAACATATTTTTATAGTGCTCTATATCTTTTATAAAGCTTTCCTGATTAGAAAGAATGCCATGAGGTTCATTCTAATCAGGATTCCATAAATATTACAGAATCAGAATTTTTGAATGAACTTGATCTGGTAGTTTGTGTTGCATGTTGTATAAACATTCAATGTGATGGTAGACTTATCTCCACTAAACATGTTTCTTAACTTTTCAGACATCAGTATTATCCATAAAAGCATGTTATATGAGTTTGCAAACTTCATCCATACACTCCTAACCCTCTTAAATGTTTGAAATGTCAGAAGAGGTAATTCTTAACAGAAACCTTGTGGAGTTGTGTATACTATGTGTGGAAAATGTGCACAGTCAGGTCATGAGACTAATGCTTTTTCTTCAGATATTCACAAATTTCATGATTGTTCTGGTTCACGTATTGTGTTTTCCAAATATTGCCTACATGGATCCAAGAAAAATAAGTAATTGCTGTCAAGATAAAGCACAATATTATTTTCTTGGAGGCTAGACAATTAGTAAAAAACAGAAGAAAAAATTAGCATCTTCTACTTTACAAACACAATCTAAAATAACAATTCATCAAAGAAAAGAATTTTACCAGTATCCTCTGTATTTTAAAATTTGTCTTCAAAGACAATTACTGTAGCTTCAACTATTAATAGCACAAAGAAATCTACATAAACGTTTTATAAATATAAGACTAATTATATAAAAATTATAAAACCAAAATCTCATGAAAGAAAAGCTACAAAAGAATAATTGATATATCTTCTTCTGAAACTGATATGAAAGTAGACTCCTCTACTTCTCACACTGTTTCAAAAGGCAGAAAAGAAAAACACAAAAAATCAATCAGATAAAACCTGCTCTAGATAACATTATTAATTTAAAAGAATATTTTATAGTTCACGAAAATATATTGGAGTTTTTTTAATATTTATGTCTCATTTTTCTGGTTTTCATATAAATTTGTTTTAATACTTTTATTCTTCTGAGTCATTCATCTTAATATTCTCACTTAATTTTATCAAATATTGTTCTGTTTTCGGAGCAGCTTATCCTATCTGAGGATCATGCTCCAATAAAATCAAATCAGTTTATTAGAATATTTTAATAACTTTATGTTCATTAAAAATGTGAGATTAATCGCAAATACAATCTGAAAAATTCAAAATATCTAAAAAGATAATATATTTATGTATTGCATTGTTATATCTATAGTCATGATTAAAAATGGTCAAAGTAAGGTATTTAAAATCATGCAAAAATGTAAAAAATGTAACTAATAAGTTTAAAAACAGGAATAATTAAGAACAAGATGTTAATGGAGTTAAGGATTTTTCGCCATAAATGGGAATATATTCAAAAACAAAAATTTTGCCAGTTTTTCATAAGGCAAAGTTATTTTCTATGGAAAAAATTGCTCATTTTTATGTTATAGTAGATTAACAGTATTAATAAACTTAAAGGAATTGAGCATTTTTAAATATAAGTTATCAATATAAAGCTGCAATTTAAAAGATTCAAAATTTATGATAACAGATTTTTGGCAAAAGTAACTTCTCTTGAAAAAATTTTTTCGAAGAAAGCTTCATTTTCATGGATAATTAGTTTCTTTAGTCTGAATTTTTTTTATCTAGTTTTTGAAATCTTTATAATGTGACAGTAAAATATACTAATCAAAACCTCAAAATAAATTGATTTTCATTTAAAAAAAAAGAAAAAAAAGAGTGCTCTTTTAGCCAAAACAATGTGCATTTTGAGCACATTCCTTAAATTTAGTTTCATATTTTTAAGTTTAATAAATAAATTTTTAAAATATACAAAGTAGTAAAATTTATCATAGTGTTGTACTGGAATTTTGGATTTAATTTTTATAAAATATTGTGAGTTTTTGATTTTTAAAAATATCAATTTTGAAATTATTTAAAATAACAAAGCTATCGGGTAATAATAATGAAAAAATATACACAGATGAAAAGTGTATGATTAACAATGAGCGATACTAACTTTTCCAGAAAAAAATATTTTGTCGAAAATAGAAAATATCAACTAAACTTTGTTTTTTGTGACTTTTATTTCAAATTTTAGCATTCCAATGTTAATAATTAGTTTCTATAATATATATTTTAAACAAATGTTTTTTCTTTGCATTATCTAATTAAAAATCTAAACTACAATGGAAACATAAAATACCATGTAAGTATTAGCATAAAAAGGTAAAAAATATAAATAAAAAAATTTTTTTTTAGTTTATATTTTTAAAATGTGTTTATTAAAGCAATCAGCTGTATTTCCTCTTTTTTGCTGAAATTTAATTTTAATAATCAACTGAACCATGATGTTATCAAAATGTGTCAGTTTGGAAAATGCTTGCAGAAACATGAACTTTGACAGAGCATAAAGAATGTCTTAAGATCTAAAGCGATTGAAGTCATTTGAACATCTGCCTCAAATTCCTTTCTGAGATGATTTTTCTTAGAGTCCATATTCACATATTACTAGGAATAAAATTGCTAAGTCTCAATTTTGGAAAGACATGCTTGCATTGTTGTTGTTATTACTAATCCCAGATGGTCCAATTCTAATGCTAGACCGATTCTATGAGTCCAAAAATAAAAGGGGCTTTGAAAAAGCCTCATCCAAATCAAAATTCAAGCAGCTCAAAACATGCTTGTAAAAAACAGAAATGCAATATCAATTTCTCATTGTTCATTAGTGATTGGAATTGAATCTGGGATCTTTCATTTCAAATATCAATGTCTGTGATCAAAGCCAGTGTTGAGCTGCATGAATTTTGTAATTTGCTAATTTTTATATACTTCAATTGTTATATCTGAAAGATTGTTGAATTAGATTAATAGCCACTATTTGATACTATATGTCATTTACTGATGCATGCTAAATATTAGTCTTGCAATATAAATATTATTGTAAACTACTAATAAATGTTGTTGCTAAAACCAGATATTTTAATTTTTGTCTTAAAATATTTCCCCATTGAATCAGAAAAATAAGAGAAATTATCTGTTATTATTATTTTTTTTTTGGTAATCTGTATTGCATTATTTTTGGGTATCACAGAGTTTATATGTGCTCATCTTTGTTCTTCCAGATTATGGCTGAAGAATACATGTGTTTTAATGCGACAGCGACACCTTCTCAGGTGACGTGTCAACCTTGGATTTATGTTTCTTCGCCTGATAGATTATCTCAATTGACTTCAGATGTAGAATCTACTGATAATTCTGACATTTCATCAACTACTATTGGTAAGTGGCTTTTATTTCATGATACAGAATGCAAAGCAGGCGAAAGCTTATCGGCACATGACAGAGCTTGGGAATTCATAAAGCCTTTAGTTCTCGATTCCAAGAACACTGGCATTATTAGTGCTAAGTGTTCAACAGCATGGGAGAAAGGATATGTCAGTCAGTCTATGCCCAAAGGACTCATCTGCTGTTACACTGCAGATTATAGAGATAAACATGATGTGAAACGAGCTGGTGATGCTATACGGAAAGCTTATCCATACCCTTGCAACATGTTCTATAAGACTGATAATGATACATATGCTGGAAAATACAGACATCTTGGGGACAAAGCTGTTTCCATATATAAGCATTCTATGGAAAGCCTGCTTTATGAAAGGGCTCCCAAGTCTACAAAGTGGATGCTTGCTAAAGTTTAGTTTTAAAATATTGGAGAACTTTTTCATACAAAATCATTGTTTTGCTCTTACAAATTGTACAAATTTTTTCATGTGTATAGTATTTTTCATATATTTTTTTAAATCTAATATTTATTATTAAAAATGAGCTCTCAACATAGATTTCAGTAATTATGATTTAAAATTTATTATGTGTATCATAAATATTATTGATACTTTTCAACTTAATATGTTACAAAAATTAACTGGAAATAAAAATGGAAATTACCTTTTGTATTACATTTTGAGTAAAGTTTTCAATACATTGCAAATAGAATTTTTATTTATGAAATCACTGTTTTTGTTTTACAAATCTTTTTATTTTTTAAAAAATTTGATATTCATTATCAAAATAGAGTTCTCAAGATTGATTTTTGTATTTATTATCTAGAATTTATCATGTGCGTCATGAAATATTAGTATTACTTTTCAACTAATATGTTAGTGATAAAATGTTACAAAAATTATCTTGAAATAGAAATGGTAAGCTTAACTTCCTGTACAGCTATAAAAATATAATTATGTTTATCAAATGTTAATAAAATTTAGCAGGGACTCAATTATCTTTTATATTACATTAAAGGCAAAATTTTCTGTAACAAAATATTTTTTAAATAATAGTAATGCATTAAATCCCATCAGGATACAATAAATGAATTAAAACAATGGATATAGATTGCAAATGTTCTTTTAATGAACAAAATAGGAAAACATTTATGACTGCTGGAAATATATTTTTAAATTTATAAATAATCATCTCATAAATTATGGAAAATCATTTAATTCGCTTAATTTATAATTTGCAAATCAATTGCAGCTGTATACCAATTTATAACAAAACCAATACATAATGTATACAAATTTGATCCAACAGTCAGTTTTTTAATTTTACATTTACATATTTTGACTGTGCAGTTGAGTAAAGGTTTTTCTTTAATTTTTATTATTCATCGTAAATAATTAAAAAAAATTCTATTAGAAAATAGAATATTAGTGTCTGTTTTTTAATTTTTCTATAAAACATTGATGTCAGAGTTTTTTAAGTACTTATTTACATACCATATTTTATTAAATAGAGTTTATACTTTAAATGCTAATATACCTTAATGTTTTCCATTTAAAGTTATAATTTTTTACGAATAAAATCAAAAAAAGAATTTGCATAAGCTTTTAAATGGAGTAAACATTTTCGACTTATTGCAAATAAAATCATTTTTCTAATGCTATATATAATCTTTAAAATTTATAGCAATCAATTTGTTTTGAAAGTGGTTATAACAGGTTGGCAAAAAAGTAATATTGGTTACACTATTAAATAGCATTTTTAAAAATAAAATTGCTTTCTTTCTAATCTAAAATATTAATTGAAAATGTTTGATATCACTGTTTTATATAAATAAATGAAAATTTGTAGCTATATTGTCCAATATTATGAAGTATAATTATACTGAGCACCTTCTATTCTTTTTTAATGTTTAAATTGAAAGTATTCATATTTGAAAGACTTTTTTTTCTTTTCAAAATAACACTAATGGAACTTTTTTTAATATTAACATAATAATTGAATTCGCTTTTTATTTTATTTTTGTAAATTGTTATATGAGAATATTTAATCATTTTTATACAGTGCACATTTGTAATTGTATATAATTTATGTTTTTGTATAAAAAAAATTCAAGTTCATGAGAATTTGTGGTAGTTATATTTAATGTAACCACACATATCATTGTTTGCTCATATATGCAATTTGTTTGATAAAATTTTGTAATTCTGTTTAGTGTGAAAATATTTTAGAAAATAAAATTGTTTCAAATATTAAGAACATATTCTTTTTAGTTTTCACTACACACACAGAGAAAGAATTCTGTTATGACACTTTATATATTTTTGTTTTATTCTAACAAACTAAAGAGTGCAAAAGAAGGAGCATTTTTATACATAAATTACATTTAAAATTTTCTTATTATCTGTGTTTTCTGCTTACTAATTCATATTTAACTTTATTTGAATGTGAATTCAGAGTTTAAATTGTAATTAAATTTCATCATACTATTTTTGTAGACAATACACACCTTATACAATGCTTATTTCATATCAAAATCTAAACTTGCAAATTTAAGTAAATTAAATGTAATAAATTTAATATTAAATATGTTAAATGAAATATTATACATATAATTTAAATATTTATAGTGTTAAATTCTTTTTACCTTTTGTTATTTATTATTTTACAATAAATAACTACATATTTAATCTAAAAATGATTTTTTTCCATGTATAAATTTCACGGTTGTATAACAAACTGTTAGCAAATTATGAGTGATAATGTGATGTAGTAAAAATTTGAAACTGTTCAAAAATTTAATTCAAAAACTTTCATTTGTTTCAAGATAGATTTTTTTTTTTTTACACAAATGAGACAATTTAATGTTTTTTTTTCTGTACTGTTCCAGTTGAAATAAAAATGAAAATTTAAAAATTTCTATGCTTTTGTGCATTTTGTTAGGGAAAATTAACTTTTAAAAATAAAAAAATAACTACGTGTAAATTTATCAACAAATTTCATTCTGAGAAAAATTTTTTTTTCAGAATGAAGATTTATCAATCGGCAAACATTGATATTTGCAAGAATTATTTTTATGCATACAAGCGTTCTTCGATATCACTGCTATAGTTGAAAATTTTACAGAAGAAATTTGATGATTTGCATAAGTTATTTTCATTGAAACGTTTTCTAAATGTTACATTAATAGTAGTTTAATTTGTTAAGATTGTTTTTGTGTCATACATTTAGAGTTTTTAATTAATAAAATGATTAATCACAATGTCCTGCCATGTTATTATAAAATTATTTAAAAAATCATATATCATAAATATAAAATTAAATATTTGTTTTTAAATAAATGAAAATTTGTAGCTATATTGTCCAATATTATGAAGTATAATTATACTGAGCACCTTCTATTTTTTTTAATGTTTAAATTGAAATTATTCATATTTGAAAAGACTTTTTTTTTTTCTTTTCAAAACAACACTAATGGAACTTTTTTTTAATATTAACATAATAGTTGAATTCGCTTTTTTCATTTTGTTTTCATATAAAATTTTCTTATATATTAATCTGATAAATACTTTTGGAAACTTTAAGCTAAAATTACAGTTATGTAATTTTTTTTTAAAACTATATTTGTTATTTTGGATAAAATTTTTCAAAACAATTTTAACTAAAATTGTATAAAGTGTACAATTAAATACAATTTTATTTTAACATAATGTCAAATTTTCTTTATTTTAATGTATTGTATAAAAAGGATAACAGTATTAGAATATTAGACATTAATTTCTCTTTCTATATTGGATGTGTTGCTGAGCCAATAAGATGATGTCTGAAGCTTTGTGAATAACTAACTATAACATTTTAAACAGGCTTATTCATAATTTGTGAAGCTGTGATATTAAGCATCCACTGCTGCAACATTGGCCAATAAGGATGATTGTAATATAATATCAAAAGAAAGAACAAAAATTTGTCTGTTTACAAAAGAATTCAATAGTTGTATTTTAATAGATAAATTTATTTGGCACTTAACAGCTATCTTCTTCGCACATGAGGACTAATTAAATTGGGACCTGTGGTTTAAAGTGGATTCCGAACCACTATAAACAGTCAAACTTGAGGGGAGATTTGAACACATGAACTGTTGAAACGAAAGCCAGGGCATTAATCATTTGGCTACCAGCTGAGCATTTGAATAGATAAGACATTTAAAATTAACTATGTACATAATATATTTATTATAGTGGAAGCAATCTTCTGTTATTAATGTGTTGTTTTGGTTTGGAACCTAATATAAGGACTGACAATTTAACTATTCTCCCGAAATCTTGAAGTCTTTTATTTTAAAAAAACCTAATTATATATTTTACTTCAGATATTATTTAAAGTTGATTTGCACGAAAGCTCTCCAATGAAGTAAGATAAAACTAAAATAAGAGGAATTTAAATAATTAAAGGTACGCTAAAAAAGAAGAAACCATACTATTACAAAAGTTGCAATGATTTTTGTTATATGCAAGATGTGTAACAAGAAACAATGAAAGGGAAAAAAAAATGTTGAGAAATACGAAAAATTTGAATTCTTTTGAACAATAAAAAGAGCATGAATATATGCATCAGGGCTAAAATATGATTGCATACATATCAGGGAAAAAATGCACCACTTGAAAATGCTAGATTTCAACTATATTCTCTTAAATAGTAAAAAATATATGCTTAATTTGCACGGATGTGATGAGATATCAATAATATTTTGGAAAATACTGTTATACTCTAAAAATGTACAATTTCCAAGTTCCTAATTGTAGAACAAGGTTCTTATCCTCTAATATAATAGTGTTAAAATGTGTACCCAGATGTTCTTGCTCAGATTTAGAACAAAAGAGCATGTTGAATATTCCTCATATTGTATTGGTTTAACTTCAATTATTTTTGGATCAAATGAACATACTAAATGATATATCTATCTGTAAATATGCAAATGCTATTTAAACAATAGTTTCAAACCTATTTAGAATAAATATGGAGCTATTTTGAGAGTTCCTTTTTTATATCTGGTGTTCTCGGTAATGAAGCATGACTAGCTAGTAAACACATTTGACCTCAATTGCTTTGTATCCAAAATGCGATGTTCAGAATTTTTCTATTGTGACTTGAGATGAATGAAATTTACACTACTGTGCATAAAAACTCTTCGGATGAAGCTTATTTTCAGCTTTTTGTCTTGATGCCCTTTGTTCTGTTTCAAAAGAAATTACTACATTTTCAAGTCACTTATTAAATATTAGATTATAAAATATCATCTGTCATTTGCTACACTTTAAATTATGTATATTTTATATTTGACAATAGACATCAGAGCAATTCTTTATCTAGTTTTGCTAAAACCATGATCTCTCAATTTCTTAAAGTAAAAAGAAATAAAAAAATTAGTTTATAATTAGGACATTTTTAGCAATCCAAAAGTGTCTACAGTGTATGCTGTTTTATATATAAAAATATTTCCTGTATAATTTAAGCTCTGTTTCACTCTTAATTGGCTATTTTAAATAGTTACGTATTTTGACTTGTGAACCATTAAAATATTCTGATGCATGATTCATCATGAAGTTCAGAGTTTTTAATTTAATTTTCTTTTGCTGAGCCTCTATTATTACCAAAGATAAAAGTAAGTTGCCTTTTCATTATCAAAATGTTAATTGTTGCTAGGCATGTTATGAAATACTTCAACAAAAAATAAAGAAGGGGTTAAAAATAGTTATTTTATAACATCCAAGTAAAGAGTATTATTTAAAATTGTAAAATTTTGAATTTTATTAAAATGAATGAAAAGTAAAAGTAACTTATTTCAATATATAGTTGTGTAGATGTTCCGAGGGGTTGTGTGTTCTAGTGAATTATTGCTAAGATTTTCCCCATTTTGTGTTATTGAAAAAATGAATGAAGGAAGTGATAACTAGCATAAACGTGAATCTGCTGATACAATGATGACACACAATGGGGGGATAAAACAGATTTTATTGCATTTATAGCAACATAACATACAGAACACAGTCTGTTTCTTTCAATTGAGGTAAAACTCCATTTCAAAAAACAATCTCAGAACTCTGCTAAAATACTGCACAAAAGCAGATTCCAACTCACATCACTTTCAAAGATTTTGAAAAAGATTTAGTTTACTTCATTACAAGAATAAACAAGTAATTATGGTTTATTTTGTGAAAGAATGCTTTTTAGTTAGTCTACAGCTCATATATTTAACATTATGTTAGTTAACAAATGCAATGCTGAGAGCTAGTGAAATATTTCATTCTTTATATATTTATTGTAAAAGAAAAAAATACAACTTGTATCATTTTTATTTTAACCTATAAAAAACAAGCACAAAATAAATACTTTAAACATTAAAACATAAGGAAAGATGGGTGATCTGATGCAAAATCTTATCTTTTAAAATAAATTAACAAATTTATTCAAGATTATTATACTTTCAAACAAAAAAGGTGATTAGTTTTATATAAAATTGAACAATTTACAATCTATAATAAGTAATTATTTCTTTCCTTACAAAATCTTCCTTTATTACTAATAAACAATGAAAGTAATAGTTGATTAAGAGCATTAAATGATCTAAATATTTTTCAACTTTGTTATTAATTGACATTCAAATTCATATCTTAAAGAAAAATTATAACAACAAAATATATATCACTTGATTAATTAGAAGACATTACTTAGCTTCACTCTATTTTTGTCCCACCACCATTATTAGTAATACTTACACATATTTCAATTAGATCTTACTCTACAAAGAGAAACATATGGAATGTAGTAGTGAAAGGAAACAAAACAGATATACACACAAATTATTAACTAACAACTCAGACACACAAGGTTGGGTGAATAATCAATAATTTTTTCAATAACAGTTATTCGAGGCAATCTGTAATGGTTGGCATTATACTATTCAATGACAATATCTAAAAATAAACACTATGGCACTAGAAATTAAAATAAAGAAGGTTTTGTTTTAATTCTGAATAAAGAAAATACTTGAGCCAACATTTACAGAATGCCCAACGTAAGATTTTTTTCATTTATATTTATTTTTTTTTTACAACTCCAATCAACAGTAGCATCATTGAAGTATTCACAGAAATAAGACGAGCCTTTGATTGGCTGAAAACTGTACAAATGCCTGACTGCTAAAATAAGTACACTTATACACCCAGCCAGTAATAATTGACACCACAAATAAGTCTCTCGCTAAGCCCTAAGACAATAAGTTTCAGGATAAACTACAACAAGCATGCTTCTTTAAAGATACGACACATATATGTTTAAATACAGATAAAGAAAAAAATGTCCAAAAATTCCGATATGTGTTTCCGATCTTTTTAATTAACAACTACTATGATGTGCGAAAGGGAAGGGGTAATTAAGCTAGTGTTTAAAGAATTTGCAAAACGTTTGACCTTTATAGTCTGGATGAAAATCATTCCAAGATCAGGGTTTGTATTTACAAGGGAAACAATAACTTGACTTGCCTGAATAAATGCCTCAAGCCAAGTTATAAAATTATCACTTTTGTTAATCGTTTTGTTTTAGAATTAGATAATTAATAGCAGCGAGATGGACCAAATGGGGAAGATCAGAATAGTAAACACAAACCCTGAATCATAATTCCAAATTTGATTTTTCAGTTTTATTTGTGCATGTAACTACCATTCCACATGATATACATAATTCACTAATTTCTATACTATAATGAAGAAATAATTCCCTGTCATTTACAGTAGGTAGTTATTCTGTGCAGAATGACATTTTGTGCAGATTATATGGGAACAGGTGAGCTCCACACCAAAAAGGCTAAGCGTTTGCGGTTTGTTTGTTTTTTTCACATCGAATTAACATTTTTCTGAAGCATAGAAATTGGAAATGATCGAACAATGCTTCATGAAAACCCGTCGAGAACTGTGGGAGTCAAGAGAATCGTCGGATCACTAAGATATTCGCGCGCATTTATATATTTATATATGTTAAGAAGGATTAATGCAGGAACTCAAATTTACCACTTTTATGGCACTAGTATGACACAGATATAAGTATATAAATCGATGTGGCCTAATAAAGATGATCCCTTCATTCAATGAAAAATTAAAATTGCAAAGAAGGGGAGAAAATAAACTGCACTAGGAAATTTACAAGAGGGGGGAAAATAGACAAAAAACGTTTTACAACAGATAGCCAAAAATGATGGCAATCTGTCATGAATGTTCTAGAAACGATATCCGCATACAATTTCTAAAGTAGCTGGGGTTTATATATGTATATATTATTTTAATTCTTCAGAGTGCTCTTTTGAAATCCTCTGGTAATTTTTTTCAAAGTGCAAGTCAAACAGCTATCTCCGGAATGTATGTATGTGGATACGTCGAAGGTTTGCTTGCTAGGCGATGCTCAGAAATTAAGAGTAGAGTCATCCCACTCCAGCTCTTTGGTTTTGGTCTTAGCTGCGCCAGCATCTTCCTCTTCTTCTTCAGAAGATTCTCCGTCGTCACGGTAGCTGCTCCCATCATCAGAGCTCTCACTGTCATCTTCTTCATTGAGACGTTGCGTACCTTGTTCTTGCTCGATTTGCTGCAGAATGATACAAGCTCATATCAGTAAATTAAAATCATAATCAGACAATATTATAGATAAATTTGCCAGATCATTTTCTATGTTTGTTTTAGTATTTTGGTATCAGTATTTAATATCAGAAGAAATATCTTCCGTGTCAACATCCTTTCATTTGAATCAAATAAAAAAGTGTTGTATGGGAATAGAATCATTCCCATACAGAAAAAAATTTGCCACACCTAACCAATTAAGATATTGAAAGAGACTTGTAAAAGTATGAAAACAGTTATGTTGTGTTCTTGTGCAGGAAGAATTTAGCTAAAAAAAGTCTAATGATTTTTGACTAAGAAACATTAATTATAAGATTTTTGGATGTTTATTTTTAATATTTTGGGTAAACTTAAAAACTAAATTATTTATCAAAAACTACAATTTTATACTTTTGTATAAGAATCTAAAAATTCATTTATTCTTATAGAATTCCAAAGTACAAGTTTAACTTTAAATACTTATTATTATGAGTTCTGTAAGAGATATGCTAAATAAAAAAATGAGATAATATAACTGATATGAGTATATTTTGCATTACTTTATTATCACACAAAATAATTATCAATAATTAGGTGAGACATAAGATAATAAATAACAAGGCACTTAATAGATGTCATATTTTGTTGCTGCAGTTACTTTGAAATCATAAAATAAAAGATTGATTATGAAATGAAAATCCTAGACAAATAATTTACTTCATTTTACATTTTTTAACCAAATATTAATCAAAAATACATTTGAACATGTAATGAAAGGAATAATTCTTGCCAGTATTTAATTATTCAAGATGGTTACATAAATTACTCAGTTCAAATACTTTACTAATTATCTAAAAAATGTAATGCTTTTCTTTATAGCTCCTTGGAATACAAAAGATTTAGTAGTTTATAGATAATTATTTAACACATAAACCCAAATATTTATTTGCATTTACTGGGAGTCAAATTAATTGTAAGTCTTAAGATAGCATTCTTGAAATAATTATGTATTTCTTCTACATACCAAAAACGATTAAAATGGTATAAAAAACGTTACAAGAAAAGTTATTTTTACAGATGCTTGTTAAGTATTTTCTTAAAATTATTGATTAAAACAAAGTTTCTAATACTGTTTCTTCTAATTTCAAATAATTTTCAATGGCAAATACTCACATCCATGGGGTTGACTATGATAGTCAAAGATGAATCATCCCAAGCCATTTCTTGGTCTTCATCTCTCGATTCTCTGGATCTGTGGTGAGCAGCACGGATCCGTATCACTCCCAACACAATCATGAACACCAAGAAACCTACACAAACTACAATGATGATGGCTACAGCATGACCTAAAAATGAAACATCATTTCTTAGACAAATTTTCATGGAAAATAAATTTATAATTCTTTTTTCTTTGAGCGATTCACTACTTATGGCAATAGTGTAGTCAATTTTATAATAATACTATGTAATCAAGTAAAACAAATTAATATAGTACACATAAATTGTGAATACATTAATAAATAATGTTTAAAATGCAAAGAGAATATAAATGGGGAAATACAACAATATATAAAAAAAGTATTACAGAAAACATGGAAATGTATTATTAATTATATGATGCAGTTTAATAACTAAATTTAAAACTATGAATACAATTAATATATATATATATATATATATATATATATATATATATATATATATATATATACACACACACACACACACACACATATATATATATATATATATATATATATATATATATATATATATATATATATATATATAATGCAAGATTAGATATAGAGCTGAAAAGTACAAGAAAAAAACATTTATGCTTAGTAATACATTCAATGCAAAAGCAGCTAAAATATCATTAAAATATAATTAAAAGTATATTATAAAATTTATATATATATATATATATATATATATATATATATATATATATATATATATATATATATATATATATATATATATAAGATGGAGAATAATAATATATTCATAAAGTTAAATATTAGATGGAGAATAATACATTTAAAATACAAAATATAGTAAATAGTTGGAAAAATCTTTAATATTTAACATCTAATATCTAATATTTGAAGATTATTATAAGAAATTTGATATAATAAGATTTCAATTACTTATCAAAAGATACAGACAAATAATTAAAGTGAAAAATAAATGATCAAATCACACAGAGAAAAAATTCTTAAAATAAATTAATATTTTGATAAGTACAAAGTTCTTATCAAATGGAAATAATAGATTTTCTAAACAGCAATTTTTCTACATAAATTCTAATTGCAATAGAATGTATTTAAAAAAAATTATTATTCTTTTTCATCGCTTCTTTTATGAAAGATTAAATAATTGAACCTGATCTTGTATATTTAGGATATACATAATGCTTTTGGGAACAGCTAAATATGCAATGTTTGCTTACTTGCGGAAGTCTTTGCAATGGCTTCACTTCCTTCTCCGAGGCCATTGTCCATAAATCCAGCAGCACGAACTTTGGCCTCTTTGAATTCCACCTTGTGGTCATGTACTTGGGCATGGTTTACAGGTTCGAGAGGCGGTTTGGGATCTGCCTCATGACCGGGTTCTGCCCTTGGGTGAATGACTGTAAGCTGAATAAAATAATAATTGATTAAACAATAATACAAACATTTAAATCTGAAGCAACTGGCACATCAATAACCTAATATACCATTCTATTAATAAAAGAATACATAATTCTCATAATTTGGTTAAAATCATCTCTAGTACACAAAATTTAAATGGTAGCAATATGAACATTAATGAAAATAAGTAGATGGAATCATTAATATTGATTATAATACAAGTACAAAGCTATATTTATAATTTTACATTTTCTTTTTATTACATCATGGCTTTAAAAATGATTATCCAGGAATGACACATTAAAAAACTGCTGAGATTGA
The DNA here is from genome assembly GCA_030067965.1 of Latrodectus elegans. Classification (NCBI taxonomy): domain Eukaryota; kingdom Metazoa; phylum Arthropoda; class Arachnida; order Araneae; family Theridiidae; genus Latrodectus; species Latrodectus elegans. The sequence continues at coordinate 81,660,026 of CM057815.1, forward strand.
AATTTTCCAGTTAAAATTCTTTTTGACCACTTAAAATACTATTAGTATTTTGATTTTTTTTGCACAGATATCTTTCTAATGCTTGGATCTAGATGCTTTCATTCAAGCATCTAGATCCAAGCATTAGATTTAAAATTTGAAGATTTTAAATCTAATGCTTGGATCTAGATGCTTGAATGAAAAGCAGCTGATGGCTATAATTTGAGAAATAATTACTTTTTATCCTTCTTTTTTTAAGAAGATTACAACAGAGACATACTACTTAAAATTTTTCAATTATTACATTGAAAAATAAAAAAGAAAAGTTTTGCAAAGCATACAATTTATGAATAATATTCCCATATACAAGTAAAATAAATAATTTATTTCCTTCATGCCAACGATTTTGTACATTAAACAATGATCCATGCATGATTAGATAAAAGCATATTGAATAAACAACTTACTAATATGCTAAAATTATTAATATGCCATTTAAAAGTTCTTATATTTTAATATATATTTTGTAGTTGATAAATTTTTGGATCCCAAATGAGAAATTTAATCAACTTATTCTATTCATTATAAAAAAATTAATAATATAATTTATAATTTTATGTCCCTTTTACATGTAAACTCATCAATATTTAATGAAAATTATTTAATATGGCCACAATGAATTTTCTCTTTATTTTAACAGCTCTGAAAGACATTGAATATTTAGCAAAAGTTTTTATAAACTTTAGTCTGGACAAACCCACTTTATTATTAGCTAATGTATGAATAAATCTAAAGTAAAAATATTTTCACATAAAAATGTAGTGATAATCGCTCAGTGATAAGTAACTCAATCACAAATTAAAAATTTGGTGATAGAGTTTGTTCTGAGAAAAACCTGAGGCACCTTAATAATTTTTTGGCAATCTTTCAATCTTTTTTGAGCCCAAAAGCAAAATCCAGGATCTCTTAATTTTCTACTTTTTATGTGTTCATAAATACCTTTTTCAAATATTTATTCCTAAGGCAGCTTATTTTTAATGGTAATGTGAAAAGAAAATTTATTTCTGAAAGTGAAAACCAAAATCGACATTTCAGTATTTTTAAATCCTAATCAAAAGATAAAATAACAAAAAATTTTTGTTTTCAATTCCATCAATATTAGTATATATTATTTTAGAACCTTACCAAAACTCAAGAGTAAAATGCTTTTTCTGATTCCCCCATGCAACATCATAACAAGTCTAATAAGATTTGCCCCCAAATTGTATGATTGTGAATGATATACATCACACTTTCGATCAGTTTAACTTTAGATAAAAATAATTAAATTAATGTCTGACACATTAATTTAATTATTTTTACATTATTTATAAGAGGTAAATTTTACACTTGATTAAAAAGGTTTTTAAAATATATAAATTTGTCCCTAAGGTGGAAAAATGGCACCCTGATTATCCTTATAAAGTTATTTATGCAGCAAGTTTCAATTTCTGTTTAAGTAACCAAAACAATAATTTAATAAAGATTTCAGCAAATATAAGATATAATTTAAGCTATATTTGTTAATAATTGCAGAAATAGGTTTTAACATTTGTTCTAGCCAAGGATCTGGTTACCAGGAAAAGATTTTGAAATTGCAAAATATGAAAGTGTGAAAAAATTTCTTTACAATAGAGAACACATGAATTGTTAAGCACTTTGGTAATGCACTTTTTTTGAAATATGCATACCTTGGTGTTAATTAATTATGCAATAATTTAGATTATAAATCATAAATATAAATGTTTCAACAAATATGCATACATATACATAAGCTAAAATATAATTACATAGACACTAATTAATTACAGTGATAAATGATAACTTTATTATGCATTATGAATAATTGCATTATACATTACAACCTCAGAATATGAATACCATGTTATTAATAACTAACAGATTCATTTACATTTGATATATACAAATGATTAGAACTTACAGTTTGTATGTACTCATTGCTAACAAAGCGGCCATTCAACTCGGAGCAAACCAATTTGAAGGCACGGTTAAGGTAATAAGCAGGCTTCCTGTTGTAGTAAACTATTTGACGAAGAACAAGGTCATAATTGTGAATAGTGTCTGCTCCTATACAAAAATAGTTAAACAGAAATTTAATTAATATAAGCCGGAGAAAATTTCTTTATCATTATTGCATAAAACAATCTTTAAAATAATTTTGGTTCAATATTTTAAGTATTGAATCTAACTGAAGTATATAAAAAAATTAAGGTCTTCTCTTAAAATACTAACGGAAATATTTAATAACTTTTAGTATTAAAAGAATGCTATCCACCAAATGTATTATGATTTTATTGATGCAGTACATTATTTCAAGAAACAAATTTAGCAATATACGCAAAGCTTATGATGTTAAAAACATGTTTATATTTTTAACATCAACAAAAACATGTTTATATTTTTAACATCATAAATTTTGAAATGATGAAATCTATTAGTTAAAGTTTAAACATTAAAATAAAAAAAGACAAGTAAATTTCTTTTGAAATTTTAAATTTCCAACTTGTATTGATTTCAATAACTGTAATTTTTACGGAAGAAAAAAATATTGCAGTGAGCATGGCACTTAAAAAGTATAAGCATTTTATCATAATTTTTAAAATAAGTAGCAAGTGAATGGAAGAAAAAAAGAAAGAAATGTCACTAATAACAGAATACAAAGATTTAAAATCAATCTCTCTAAATTTTATTATTTGTTACAATATTTTTTCATAAATTATGCAATTCTGTATAAAATTACCAGTGAGAAATTACCAAGATACCAGTGAGAAAGTGTATGTCAAAACTGGATTTACTGGTTAGATTAATCATTTGGCCTTGTAATATATCAGTAAGGTTTTAGTTTCTGTTATAAGTTTGTATAACACATATTTTTATTGATGTAAATAAGATACTATAATAAACTGAAATTAATGTAAAATAAAAATATACCAAGTATCCTAATATTTGAAGATTTTAAAAAATCTCTACCAATAAGTGTATATAATTTATTTCCACTGTATGCTATTATATTAATTAATACAAAAAAAAAAAAAAAAAAGAAAACTTGATGTGGTGTTAAGAATTCTCCATCAATATACAAAAATATTTTAAGATTTAATTCCATTATTTTTCAGATTTTTTTTCACTCTTATTAATCTTAAAGTTTGAATGAATATTGCTTGTAATATTGCTAAGTAGCAATATTACATGCAATCAGTAGAATGCCTTAAAAATCTTACTTTACTTTTTAGCAAAGAATGAATGCTAACTTTTAGGGAATATTTGATTTAATTTAATCAGAATTTGGAAATAAATTTCATTTTTAATGCAACAATTGTTAATTGAAAGTTTTTAATTCCATTCAATATTTTTTCTTAAAAAAAATTTTTTTTAATGCATATTTTGTTTTGCATTTTTCATATGTTTAAATTAAACAAAATAATTATGCACAGCATAAAAATTAATAGATACATTTTCTATTAGTAATTGATAGATAGAATCACAGTCCAAAAATGATTTGTTGTGAGAAAGTGAGAATTATTGAAGTATATATACATTCAGTGATTAAATTCATTGATATAAAATTAAACTATTTAATACTTACCAAAAATAACCAGACCATCTTTGTTTTCTTTAAAATGAATACTTAGGTGGGCCATAAGACTAACAGGTAGTTTGAAATATTCATGATCAGGATTGAGGGGTGGGTACACTTGAACAGTGCAGGAATCCAACTTGTGATCTGAAGAGACCAAGCTGTTATCCATGCCATTGTGCATTGGCACTTCCTCATCTTGGTCCTGGCTGATTAACACAGAGACAGAGGCAAACAGCTGGATTCCCTGTTTGAAGGCCTCATACTCTCGTGCCAGATTAGGAGTACCATTGATGGTGATGCTTGGAAGCTCTGGTTGCAAGACCATGATGTATGCTTCAACAGATGGCACTTTGACGGTTTTACCTTTAGAACACCTATGAAAATGAAAATTTACATTATTAACTAAAATCAAATTAAATTAAATCTTTTTTATTAATCACTTATAAATAAAATAATGTTGTAAGTGTACATGTTCAATTGAAAATTGGTCCATTTATAAAAAGGTATTTCTTAAATGCCTCAAATGCTCTTCACAAATGATTAAGGAATTCAACAGATTTTGAAAATTAAATACTTTTTACAATCTAAAAAGAAATTAATAATTTTAAATGCAATAGCAGCACAACATAACATTTTCCTTAGATCTCTTCAAATTAGTAACTATTTTAAAATGTAATTAATATGCATATGTGTGTGTATGAATTACAATAGTTCTTTAAGGGCTGAAATAATTAAATGCTAGGAAATTTTTAAAAGAGAGCCTGTAGGAGCAAAATAATATTCTTAAAATAACATAAGCTTCCTTTAACAATTTTAATTAAAAAAATTAAGTTGAAAATATTTTATTGTTATATAAAAACTTAAGCAATTGAAAAAAAATAGTAAAGCACCAAAGACATTTGTTTTAATCTTAAAATAATAACAGAATGTTCCAACTTTTAATATTTGTGCAAAAATCAAAATTTTAGACGAAGTTAATATCAAACTATACTATGAAAAATAATAAAATTTGTTTAGTTAAAATATTACAAACAGACATCAGCATCTTAATAATTGCATGATAAAATCTTGTTAAAACAGGAGTGACCTGGTGTACTTTCGTGTTCCTAACTCATAGTTGTGCTCACTTTACTAATTATGTAGAAGCAGCTAGATTGGGAGTCTTTGCAATTTGGAAGCAGAGACCAAGCAGAAGACCATGCGAAAGTTAACCATGACAATACATGACCACGACATGGATTGTCATGACCATGACTACTTAAACATGTACCCGCCTTTAGTAAACATGGCAGAGCTTTGTTTAAGTTAGGATTTGAACTAAGAATCTTTTGATAATGAAACTGATCTTTTGATAAGGCCTAATCAGGCAAACCAACAAGTATGTATAAAATAATATAATAGGCAAAGGAGAATTATTAATATAGTGTGTAAACACATATAGGAATGCACACGCATAAAGAAATATTTGTATTAACATACTTATTTTATATATGAAATTAAATAACAAAAAATACATAGTTTTTTAGTAAACTCTTAAATATTAAATAAAGTACAGGCATAATATTACAATATTTATTTTCCAATTCCCTACTTAAGGAAGTAAAAATATAACATAGACGGGAAAAAAAAAAAAAAAAAAAAAACAGAATTTACAAACACAAATTATTTATGGGATACCAAATATATTTAAAAAAAAAAATTTTTTTAACATTTAAGGCCATAGTTTCAAAAAAAAAAAAAAAAAAAAAAAACATATAGAGAGAGAATAAACATGCTTACATAACAGTGGTGCTTATCTGTATACTACGCCGCCCTGGTGTGGGGAATTCCCTGGAATTAACATAGCCAACCCTAGATATCAAGTCTTCTAAGTTACTCTTACTGTTTCCTTCAACTGTGACTTCACTTAAATCTGAATTTGTTAATAGTTCCTGGGAATAAATAATATAACAAATATTTTATTAATAACAAATATTTAAATAACAATAAATATTAATAATATAATAATAAAAAACAAATATTTTATATGACATTCAATTACTGTAAAGAGAAATATGTAGATCATAAAAAGAAATTACACATTTTGGACAAGAAAAAAATCACATTTTACAGCCTTTAATTTTTACTTTTTAAGTATTCTAACATAGTCGAAGATATACATGATTTTAATGAAAATAAAATATTTTTTAACCAGAAAAAAGCAGATGCTTTTGTAAAGCTTCCTCAGTCACTATTTCATATTAATAAAAATCCATATGCATTATTTTTATTTTGAAAATGAAATAAGAACTTTTTTAATATTTATTATTATTAACAAAAACAATAGTAAAATTACTTTATTATTTGTAATCATATATATTTAAGATTAACGGAATGCAATAGTAAAAATGTTAGCAAGCTAATGTTCTCATGATGATTTCTTCCATAAAATTTAATTCAAAATTTCTTAATGCATGTTAAATATGCTTTTAAGCATCCTGACTTGTGTGATCCTGACAAAGTGTCCTTAAAAAAACTAAATATTATCTTAATAAGAAAACAATTTTTAATCAGAAAAATCATGATGAAAATATATTAAAAGTATCAGCATAAGCAAAAGACAATATATGCAATTCTTATAGAGCTGTAGTTAAATTCATTTACCTGATTATCATTAAAAAGAAATTTTACATGAAATTATAAATGATATCATAAAAATAAGTTATATTGTATTCCTTGTATTTCATAATACAAATTATATAAGTTTTTAAAATTTAATATTGTTGAAGGTTAAACTCACACATCTAACTATCATTTACAAAAGATTCTTCCTAATATTTAATGTTTTATTACTATAGAAATAAATTAATTACTTTTTGTACTTCACAATACAAATCATATTGGGATCTTCCTTCCTGATTTTAGTGAGAGAGATGAAATTCACATAGTTTATATCTGAATTCAAAATATAACTAACCATTCCAGGCTCCAAAAGATCAGCAGGGGGAACTTCCAGTCCTTCTTTGCACCGATGAAGACAAGCCAACACTTCAGGATTTTCAGTGCGACCTCTCAGCACAGACAAACCAGCAAGGAATCCATGGAAGTTAAATGCCATTTTTTCATCTTTGCCTACAGCAAATTAAAAAGCAGGAAAAAAATTGACCTATTAAACTATACTCCAGAAAATCTTGTTTTAAATTAATTTAAAAATAATTTTGTAGATTTTATTCCCATATATAAGTCATTATATAAGTTAGGAAATAAAAGTGTTTATGAAAGGATTATTTGTAAAAGCTCAACAAGTTATAATGAATTTGGAAGATTACAAATTATGTCTAATTAAGAGCATGTCAGATAATTTTTTTATGAATGTTAACGGTAACCAAATGATTATATTATGCAGTGTAATTAATTTGGAAATTTAAAAGTGTTCAGGCAAAGTTAAAATTAAAGAAGTTTTAGGATGCAAGATGGCATATCCACTGGGTGTCCCAAAGACAAAGTTTCATCGCTTCCACCTCTTCTAGTACTGAAAAAGTGGTAAATGGATTTTAATAGCTAGGCATTAAAATTAAATATTATAATAATGTTATTCCATGAAGCAAATTATTGTTAATATTTATTGTATAATTAATCGCTATCATTAAGGGAACAATTATCATTATTAAATTTTTTGTGATTATTATTTTTAAATCATAATTATAATATCATAGAAAATGTAATAAATAGTTAAAAAAATAAATAGAATGCAGAGCACAGCAAATACAAACTATGATTATTTAAAAGATTTTTATCAAACTGAGATTTTTTAAGATATATGTAGTAACTATACTTATCACTTAAAAAAGATATAAGATATCTTAAAAAATAATTTTATAGTTGGCATTTTGTTTTAGGGATAATTCAATCATAGATAATATAAATTCCAAAACATTACAAATATTGATATAAAAATAGATGCTAGTAGTAACTTTATTTCTGGAGTAGAATATAGAAGAGATAAGCACAAGAGTTTTTGTTTAAATTACTATTTAAAAAATGTTTTGACAACAAGAGAAAAGTGGAGATTGATTTGACATTACAACTTATTAACAAAGAAGTTTTTTTTACACTGCTAATGTCAATGTAAATGAATTAAGTGTGCAGTACCTACCATTTCTCTCAAAATGCTGACATATAACTAGTACTTATTTAACAAAGTAAAAACTGAAGGTACTGCTTGTAATAAATAGAACTTACATAATATGATGTGTATATATAAATTTTTATACATTAATTTTTTAAAACTTCATTAATTATTTTTCAGAATTTCTTTTGGAACAGAAAATACAAGGAATGATTATTGTAGTTATATATAATCCTCAGCATTGATTGGACATCCAATTAAATATTGTTTTATCATCTACACAAATCCCAAATTTCATTTTAAATGCTTTGAGAATCAGCTACATTTAATACACATAAATTTTTTCCTACAATTTTGTTCAATTTTACATCCTCTCTCTGCAACTTCAACGTATCCTCTTCAAACCTTGTATCTTTTCATTAAAATATAGCCTTTTGTTTGATTGTCAATTTTTAGGTGAATATTGATAATAGGCCCATTGAATAAAAATTCAATGCTGCACAAATCAGCATATTATGAATTGAATAAGATAATTTACCTTGCCAACATGCACCCACAACAAAAGTTGTGTTGATATCTTTTGCAGGATGTAAAGGCCAATCATCTACAATATCAGGATTATTTGTCTGTATCTTGAATTGTTGCCCATCCACATATAGAGTTGCCTACAAAAATAACAAACGCAACATTATAAATAAACATACATAATTATCAAACTAGGAGTATATACATATTATACTAACAAACAGACAATAGCATAAACATAAAAATCTTAAGCAAAAAAAGTGAATTTAAAGATTAATGCCCTAAATATTTAACTCTTTTTTATAATTCAGGCCTTTTGATACTAAAATAATTACGAAAAAATGTTCATTCCCAAGTGATGTATAAAAATTTTTTGTCTATGCTGAGTCTTAGTTCCAAAATCTGCTTATTCTTTTTTTAATTAGTTTTTATCAATATTTTCCCACAAATAATTTAACTACATGCTACAAAATAAAGGGTAACATTCTCATCTTCTAAAGTACTGTGTTCAACAACAACAATACAATAACATCAGACATAAATATTATCATGATCTACATTTATAAAATTTTACCTTACAAATCAAATTAAGGGAAGAAAATGTGTTTCTATTCACTATCTAAAGTTCTCAACACTTTAGACTACAGAAATAAATAGATTTTTTTTTCACAAAAAAAAAAAAAAAAAAAAAAAAAAAAACAGGAATCTACACAAGGCATGTTTTTGAATTAAAAATATAAAGTTATATCATTAAAATGGATACAAAAAAAGCCATTTGATTTTAAAGAGATTATATTAAACATGTTAAATCTTCAATTATATTGAAGAATCAAAAAGAAGGGCTTTTTTTATTAAAAATTTATTCTTTTTATTGTTCTTATACAACTTTAACATTTGCTTGACTAAAATTGGACTAAATGAAATCCTTATATAAAAAATTAAAGAAATTTAAAAGAAACAAGTACTACCAAATTTTGTATTTGAAAGTTGAATGACTATATATTCCCGATATTTAAAAATAATTACTGAACCACGATATTTTAATCTAACAATATTGAAATATAATATTTAATTCATTTATTTATCAATATTCCAAATTATATACAGAATATATATAACTTATGTGAAAAAAGATATATTTATATATCTCATGCATAAATTTTTTTGAATTTGCAAAATTTATACAATGGAAGAAGCATTTTAGATAAAATATTTACCACAAGAAAGTATGCATATTTTTTTTATTTAATATATAGGAAAAGAAAAAGTACATATACAAAAGATAAAGAAACAAGAATTTCAAGTGATTTTTCCCAGTTCCTATTAAGAATTTTAGTAATAGCTTCCACACATACTAAGCAAAAATCAACATTTTGATGAATTTAAAAGCATTATTTATGATATAGATAATTACATCATTAAGAAACTAACATAATAATGCAAAACAATTAAAATAATGAAACTAAATTATGAAAATGAATAATTTCTATAATTATGAGATTTTTAAGTGACAATTTTTGTTTACCTCAGGAAAATTAACGCTAACAGCATAGTGATGCCATTGATTATCACAAACTTCAGGCATTTTCCAACGCCATTCAGCTGGTCTGAACACACTCGGCCTCTCCTGATAGAATTCTCGTCTAAGGAGTAATATAAGTCTGCAATTCCTTACAAATACTGAGTAATGATGGCGATTCATTTCTAATAAAAAATAAGAAATATTAGGATTGTTTTTTTTTTTGATAGTTATATAACATAAAATTATAATCTGAGAAAGGTCAATATTGATAATGAAAAATAACATTGTGTGAGTAGTATGGCTTTTTTCAATTTAAATTATATTTAAAGTTAGTTTTGTTAGTCTAATTTATTTTAAAACATCACTTCTCAAATTTTAAAGAAAATAGTAGAGAATTAGGAAAGAAAGTTACAGTAATGTAACATGTTAAAAATAAATTATATAAGTAACTGAAACAAATTTTTAATAAAATAAAAAAAATACTGCAATAGAAGTATTTTTTTATTTTAAGCAAAGTATATAAAACTGACTCATTAGATATAAAATTACTTTTATTCAATTAGATGTTAGAGATAGTAAGTAAAAAGTGGTACGTCTAAAATAAATACATGTATTTAAAGCATTTTCATACTTAAAACTCACATATTCTGAAGAGAACATCATATAATTATAAACCATTAAAATATACATAATATTTTAAAAGTTCTGAAATTAGGTTAGTGCATTAAGGTAAAATTAAATAAAATTATAATTATTCAATCAGATGTTGGATAAAGTTAATAAATTGTGATATGACTAAAGATTGAAAAGACAAATTAGAAATGTTAATGAAAAAAAAATATTGCATATTTTGCAAAGAAAAACACAAATATAATGTGGAAGTAAGGAAATAGTAGTATTTTAAATTTTGGAATTAACATATTTGAGACACCATTAGGAAACAGATCAGAACTAGCCTTAAAAATTAGTAAAATCAATACAGCATGAATTTTTACACAGAACAAGAAGAGATCATGAATAATACAATTTGAGCAAGTTAAAACCAAATTCATTGGGCACTTTTTGATTTCCCACCTAAGCAACATAGTGATTGTTAATAACCCAAGTTGAAAATAATGTCCTGCTTAAGTTTTTTTTAGTTTACATTTACTTATAACACAATTTTCAGGATTAAAGCAGCACTTAGTAGCAATCACTTACTGTGATCATCAGCATTGCAAATGATATGTTCTTTCATGTGAGTGTCATTGTGGTCAGGATATGGCTCATGCTTCATCCAAAAAGCAATAGTAAAGTTGTCAGTCAAATTGTGATTCATTGTGCTTTCAGGGATGACAACTGCATTGGATGTGCCATCAAATTCATAAATCTGGTCACTCTCGTGCCCGTCATCAGTAGGCAGGCCTCTTGTCCACTCGGCACCAATACCAGGACTAGGCAGAAGGTCAATACTGTCTGAACTGGCACCTAATAAAGAGAGAGAAAAATATCAAAACAAAGAATGTGTGGAAAACTTTGACAGGAATAACTGAATTCAGATAGATCTGAGATATGTCAATGAGATTTATCATGAGATTCTTATGATTTTTTTTTAATAAAAACATTATTAATAAAAAATTGCATATAAAGGAAATTAATAAATCACTTTTAAATTTCAGTAGACAAAATACATTAGGCATATATAATTATTTTTATTTAATTGTGCTAAAATTATGAGAGTTAAAAAATATTAGAAATAAATTATGTTTTGTTTTCAACAAAGGACAGTTAAACTCCTTTGTTGAAAACAAAATGTAATAGAATTTATATTAGGTTAATTTAGAAGTGAAACTGTTAATTGGTTAGATAAAACTACAAAAATTAAATCTAAAATATTTTCTTTATTTACAAGTATTGTAAGAATCATACAATCCTATTTACAGTACAATCCTGTTTACAGAAAATATATCATGATAAATTTTATTAATTTTTTGAGTTAACTATATTCGATTGTGGATAGTAGAACCTCAGTAATATATTTCAAAAGAGAAAAAAAAAGAAATGCTTATATTATAAACTTTAAGATAAGAAATGTATGATTGTGAGAACGTTAATTATTCATAATCATACAATAACTTTTTTAAAATGATTAAAAAACAGAAAATCACAATACAAGATTGCTTAAATATTTTATGACCATAGACCTGATACAACTATTTTTAACCATTGCATCTGCAAGAGTACAGAAAAATGTTTAAACTATGATGCAATAGATGAATAAATAATAGACAGGTTTAATAGTTTTGTCAGAGGCCACAGTGGCCTGATTGGATAGGGCATTCGTTCATGTTATTAGAAGGTAGTAGATTTGAATCCTGGCCAAAGTAGAGATCCGCGATGCTCGCTAATGGCAGCTAGGCACATTAAATAGGTTGTGGTCGCAATGTCCTCCATGTGAAATGATGTCTCTGGGAGTGGTAAACCAAATCTGGGGATATTTTACTAATTTCTGTTTCTAGATTACAATTATCCAGCCATTTTCAGAGCCATGATAGCATACCCACGATATCAGATGCCACCATTCTGTCCTTATTATGCTAAAAAGATGAAACTCCTAATAGCCAGCTGTTATAAAAAATAATTTAGTCACTTTAGTCATCAAAAATTTCAAAATTTATGGAAGCATTAGTCAATATCTCACATCTATAAAACATTGAACCCTTTATCAATTAAAAATTAAGATCCTTGAACTAATAAGAGAATATATTCTTTTTAATTGACTTTTTAAAATTGAGACCCTGAAAAAATGAAGTGATTATTTTAAGGGATTAATCAACAGCAAAATTTAAACAACATTCCAATGACTTTAAAAAAAAATATTTTGTAGAATTTCTTTTAAAAGTCAATATTATACTGTTTAGATATATAATGAAGCATAGAATAGTAAAGGTTTTTATGCTTTGAATATAATTTTTTGTTCTCTTAAGTTTTAGATTTACGAGTTTTGAGTTTAAGAAACATTTGGAAAAATGTGGCATGCATGTAAAAAAACGACAACGAATATAAGACTAGTCGCAATATTTACGATGTTATGGATATTTTAAATTGGAATCTGCAACTTTTCTCTTTATAAAGAATTCGAAGTAATCATTCAAAAAATGGGAATAGTTGATAATAATAATCCTAAGATTTGAAGTGAAGCGACGCATTTTTTGATTCGGAAGATCTGCAAGCGATAATTTTAAAAAAGAAAAGCACGAAATCTGGCAGAGGAGCGAGAATCCGTAGTTTCAGTATGGAAGATCGATCGATGCAAGGACAGACAGGTACTACGAAGAGGCTCTTCCGTAGCAGCGGCCTCAAGGTCAAATCATCTACCTGCTCGCCTTAGCAACGGAAAACATCAGTCTCTGACGAAAAAGAAAAAGTCGATATTTCCCTTCTTCTCCTTTCATTTTGGAAAGCACGCCCTCCTATACAAAGAAAAAAGGGAATTTTTTTCCCTTTTTAAATTCCATAAATGCTATCTCGCATTCCTCGGAACTCGAAGAACGTTCGAATTCTTACATTATCTATTGAAAGAGTAGACGCTCCATTTGAATGGGATAGAATTCCACATATATAAATGATTTTAATCTATAACTATATCCCTTTTAAAAAGATATCAAATAAATAATGATTATTTTTCTTCTTCAAAACGAAAACTATTTGTAATAAACATAAATGCTTTTAAATTATTTAGTAGATGAAATAACTGACATTGTTCATTAATACAATTCAAACTGCATTGAAAAATTAAAACACAAAATGCTATTTTCTCTACATTTGGTTTTACTTAACAATCACGGAAGTCCCATTTTATAATATATTCTTGTTTGCCAATACTTTTAAAATTAAAAAAAGAAAAAAAAAGTGAAGTGAAAGAAATTGTGGTAAAAAAAATAACGAGTTAAGTTTATAATTTGTTATTTTGCTCTTGTAATGGATAAAATATGATATTCCTGACATAAATTTAACAGTTATATTAAAAGGATAGCTGACACAAGACAACAAGACATCTGGCTGCGAGTTAAGAAGTAAGATAAATTTCGGCTGATGTTACATAACACTTATTTTGCTGCAACAGTTTAATTTAATATGCCAGAGATAACAATATCGCAAAATTTTCTTGCAAACAACAGACAAAAGATAGCGAAATACTGCAAACGTTATAATAAGTTTACGAAAATCAAGTCTGTGCCGCTGAGGGCCGTGAAAACAGTTTTGTTCTTACCTAGCAGTAGGACATCCCTTTTATAGGTAGGGCGAAAAGTCTCGATTCACGGTTGAACAATTGGAAATTTTCCAACGCAGAAACAAAGTATGAGATGCTTAAAAAATGGATCTGGAGGGAGATGGGGGTATGCATCAAAGACTTGAAAAGTGAGTTATCGGAAAAATCATGGAAATGGGGGACATAAGACTCTTGTTTTTGTGATGCAGCAACAATCGTATGTCAACAACAAATGTTTGCAGTTATGTTCATGTAACTCGAGTTCATAACAAGTACTAGAATAACTTGATACGTATTTAATTTATTGGTATAGTATACACTTGAGTATACTGCTACCATATTCTCAGTATACTAAAAAGTAACTTGAATGAGAAAACATAATTAATAGGATCCCGAGGAAAGAATTAAATTAAAAAATTTAAATCGCGTCCCCTCTTGCTGATTTAAATTAACAATAAATTGGAAGTTTCGTCTCGTCCTTGCTTTTCTTCTGTTCTATTTTCAACGCGTTCAATTTTGGAAGCAATATCGTTAAAGATTTGAAAATTGATTATTTACAACAGCAGATAAATTGACGTCACTTTAAAAATTCTTACAAACCGAAAAAAATTATAATTAAAAAATACTTTTTTCATTACTGTTAAAAATTATGAATGGATTTTTTTTCTCATAGTCTATGATACTTAGACATTCTATGGTGAACTTCGCCTTGTTTGCTGCCGCTCGAAAAATGCGGTTGGAAGACAGGCAATAAATTCGTCGACAAGTCGGATTCCCATCGCTGTCTCAACTTGATGTCATGGATATTTTAATCCAATGTGAATTATAATAAAGTGGCGTAATCAACTGGAACAGAAATAAATAAACTTGGGAGTTAAAAAGTATACATCTCCAAAGTAATTCTCCCATTTTATTAGCTTCGGGTCTTTGTAGGAGGTATGTTTCATTATTTTTTTGTTCTTCAGTTGATTTGTTTATGCATTCATTTTTTAATCTTTATTATAACAGTCATTTTTTCCACATGAGAATTAACTAGATCAAAGTCTACAGCTTAAAGTGGATTTCAGACACCCTAGTAGAACTCAAGTAGGATTCTTACCTAGAAACTATTGAATAGAAAGTTAGAGTACTAACTGCCAGTTAGACTCTTGCAACCTAAGTTTATAACTTTGTTATTATTCCCTATTTCTACATTTGACGTAGATTCTAAAGAAGAAACGCCTAATTTACTTGAGAGTATATATATATATATATATATACATAACATTAAACAAAAATGTGTTATATCTCATTGTAGTTATTTGGAATAAATGTAAGCTAATATTTTCACTTTTTGTTTATATAAAAAATTTTTTAAATAACATTCACAGGTCTATATAACCATATCTAATAAAGAAATTATAATTCCTGATGTTTCAAGAGGAAAACACAGTTATTGTAATCACTGTCACACATTTATGGATTTCTTAATAACTTATAACAGTAAACACTTATTTATACGAACTAATCACCGTAAATACAACACAATGATAATCTTAACTCTCATTTAAGAACTAAAGTAGATAAAGAAAAAAAATTGAGATTTAGATTATAAAACAATCTTTCAAAATGCACAGTAATTCGTTCCCAACAGTTTTCCGTTTTTTATCCTTTTATATTGTGAGTGATCAGTTAATAACATAATCTATTACAAGATAATGTTCGCTCTCCGAATCATTTGCTAACCGATCGCTGATTTACTATAGATTTTTTGTGAAATCGATTAATTCGTTCTGGAGACCCTAAAAATTAAATTAAAAAAAAATAATGTATAATTTCCTAGTAAATTCATTAAAAAATAATACATGCACTTAGTCGTATACATTAATCAGTCCTTTACATTTTTTATTTATGGAGCATTAAAGAACCTGCACAATGTCGATTGCTTATCTCTCTTCTTCAGGATTTTCTTTAAGCAATTAATAGCATTGTCGTTGTAAAGATCCCAAACTTACTGACAGTAACTTAGTTTGGGTGCCATTCTAAGACCATTGCTCTGAATTCAAATCTGATTGAAATCAAAAACAACCAGTTTCAATGGGCAGTCAGTTTTGGTTTAAAATTAAATTAAACCGAAACTGATGGCTAACTTTGGCCCTAAATAAAATATATATTTTTTTCCAGTATAGAACTTTGAAGTTTAATAGGCAATCAATATAAATCAAGAGAGATGAAAAACGATTTTTGGACCATTGGATTCGGCAAATCTCCAATAGCTGAGAAGTGTTTGCTAGAATTCGTTTTAGTTCGTTATCCGAATATGTGTTCGTTGTTCGAACACAAAAATCTTTTGTGAAAATGTTCGTTAACCGATCATGCATTGTATTTATGATCTGGTAGTTTTCAATTTCTAATTTGAGTTTTTTACATAACGCCTAAGAATTAGATTTATTCTGGAACAATGAAGCGACACGTGCAATTATTCCAAATACTATGGAAACAATATTCGAAGATACATGATATCAGACATTTGATGGGAAAGAGCTGTTGTACAGAAATAGACTTCAAAATCCTCCCCATATGTAAAAACATAGAAGGGCTAAACTCCGACAAATAACCCCTTTGCTGCCTAAAATTTCTTTCGATGGTTTTTCGAATATAGACTCATGTGTGACAAGTGAGGTGGAAATATAAGATGATGAAAGTACTGATAAAACAAGGATTGAGAATGAAAAAGAGCTTTCAGATGTTGAAAAAAAAAATGATGTTTTAAATAGAAAAAGATAAATGATTACTTTGCTTGATTTTCAACAAAGAAATGGAAATAAGTATTGCTTTTAATTATAAATATTATTTTCATGTATTTTTCTAATAGCGCAGTCTAAATAATTTTTTTCTTTAATAGTATTTTCTTTATAATAAAAAATTAATTATTTAATTTAGTATATAAAAAAAGCAGATCTTTATAATCTAATACATTCATTTTCTATTTTACAAACTATTTTAATATATATATATATATATATATATATATATATATATATATATATATATATATATATATATATATATATATATATATTTACAGTTCTTAGGAGTTCGCGAAAACTAGCATTTACTGTATCGACTGAATTATATTCAGCTAAACATATCATTTTTATATTTTACAACACTACACCATAAAGCACAAGAGATTCCCACCAGGACTTTCCGAGTAAAAGTCCTTCACAACCCTGATTCCATTTCCGCCAACCTGCTTCGAAGGATTACCAGAATACATTTTCCAAGTAGACAACTAAAGGACCGTTTAACAGGATTAAATAATTGAGAAATTGTGCACACGCAGAAATATATCGTGGTGGATTGTGTTTGGTGCACAGAAAGTCATTAAAACCGCGCCTGAACTGTTTCCTAGACCCCTCAGT
Organism: Latrodectus elegans; assembly: GCA_030067965.1. Lineage (NCBI taxonomy): Eukaryota > Metazoa > Arthropoda > Arachnida > Araneae > Theridiidae > Latrodectus > Latrodectus elegans. The sequence goes on from CM057815.1 coordinate 81,677,456, forward strand.
AATTTATCGTTTTATCAAGATTTAAAACAGGAGCAGAAGATTAATCAGAACAAAACTTCGGGTTTCGGCCGATGATTTATGACGCAGACGATTTCCAGGGAAGGTGCAAGCCATCCCATTATTCTACATTAATTGGGGGATCTGCTTTGTTCAGGAAGGAATAATGTTTCTCCTCAATAGGAATTCAGAATGAGTGTTCTGTTGGTGATACTAAATGAAGACGCATGTAGCTGAAGCCACTGCTTTATGATAGATAATTATTAGTGCATCGTCATACATGAGTCAGTGTAACCTACGACAGCTGTTTGATGACGATATGACAAGCTTAAATTTAATTCTGGATATATATATATATATATATATTACAATAGAATTCTAATTATCCGAATCAATTGCACCTGATTCCCTTCGGATAATCAATAACTCGGACAAGTGAATTTTTTCGAAAAGAGGATCCATTTTAATTAATTAGTGTGCGTTGGAGATGTGGGAAAAAACTAAATATTTTTAAACAAAAATAATTTAATAATGTTAAAGTACTTACAAATAATGTATATTAATACAGTATGCATAGTGCAGGGGTTATGGAAGCCTAGTGGTTAGGGAATTGGCCTTCCATCCGGAAGGGTGGGGTTCGTTTCCCAATGCCGCCAAAGACCCACCGCGTACATGCGATATATGTGCTCGCTAAATCTGTGGAATCAAAAGTCCTGAGGTCGGTCATTGAGCAGTTACCATGGATGCAATGGTCTGAAGAAAATTTCCTCTCCCTTCAGATCCATGTCAAAATTAAAAAAGTGGGCCCTCTGGTGGCGCCATCTATCGGAGGATTTTAAAAAAGAGCAAAGACGTACTTTCTTTTTTGTGGTGCTTTGATTAAAACGAAAGACGCTTCTTATTAACTTAAACTCGCATTGTGTGAAGGCAGAGCGAGCTTGGCTCGTCCAAGTGTCATTAGTAACAACAACATGTATAGTGTTGCAAATGGAAGTCACTGCTTGCTGAACATCTTGGTGAAAGTAAGCTGGATAATTGAATTCTTACGAAAAAAGGGGCTATTTTAATTAACTATTGTATCCCAAAATAAGAGGAAAAGCTACGTATTTTTAAAGAAAAAGAAATTTTAATCATTTAAATGAAAATCCTACAGTTTTACATACTAAAGTACTTACAAGTATTGCACATTAACTGTATCCCTGTACAACGCTGTAAATGTGGAGTGTTATGACTCCACATTTACAGTGTTTTAAACAGCTATATAAATAAAGGAGTGTTATGACTCTAACCATGGGATCTTCAATATTAACACATCAAAAAGTTCACAAGTCTCATCTACAAGATACACTTTGGTTCCAGACATTTCTAGCCCCTAAAATATCCTAATCACCCCCCTTTAAAGAAATCAATTTTGTGCGCCTTTTTGATGTGATTTTAGAAAAATAAGGAGTGTTATTACTCTAACCATGACTGCTAGCTGGTCAGAGTAAGCTGTTTCATTGCCTTCATCCGTTTTCGGGCAGTCAAGTCGCGAATCCACTTGACAGTGAGAATTTGCATGTGGTCACACTCTGACTGACGCTCCATCCACTTCAAAGCAATTTCAATGTCGGTAATTAACTGGTGAACCCAGGTATGCTTCAACTTGGACATTAAAGTCATCTTTCTCGACACTGTCGATAAGTTGACCATTATTTGCACTGTGAAATACAGCTGTCTGACTCATAATTCATTCTCCTCTATCTTCAGCACTAACTTCTGAAAACATCAAGGAATTTTCAACAGAATGCTTCCATATTCTTCAAGTGACACGTCATTCTCATCCTTGTCCTTCCTTTTCCATATCTTCTTCAGTCTAATTTATTCTATTGAAATCCTGAAAAAGCTATTTGGATGAACGGAGTTCGGATAATTGGAGTTCTACTGTACATGTACACGCACTTGTTTTACAAAAAAAAAAAGTTTCCGATTTTAATGAGTTATTTCATAATTACTCTATTTTTGTGGTTAAACGATCTAGATAAAAGTTGAGTAAAGAAAGTTTCAGATCCGTAGACATAAGAGACATAGGCAAAACATTACAACTGAAACGATTCAGCACAACATAATGTACGAAAATAGATGGGAAATAAACGGACAAGCCACATTTATGTAAAAAAGTCGGATGAAACAATTGAGCCCCATTGAGCATATGCACCGTAAGTGTATATATGAACTGACATCTAGGCATGGGATAATTGTGACACTCGTTCATTTCAAAAGACTATGCGGAAAATATTGAATGTTGACGTAATTATCGAATATGTTCAATAAAGAATGGGATATATGAATGGACACAGATAGTTTATGATGAGTAATTAAAACGAAACGTTAAAAAAAAGAAAGTGAAATGGGTTGATTTTGCTTTATGTTAAAAATTAATGTAGGAACCACACGGGTCCTCCTGCAAATTTAGATGTTCACCTTAGCATTTTTACATCTTTGATAACTGTAACAAAGGTCTTGTTTTTAGTGGGTGGATTCAAGTGCAAATAAGTATATTATATCTGGTAAAGAAGTGGTATGTTGCCGAAATATGAAAAAAGTTTTGCATGAAAGGCATACAAAAAAAAATCAGGACTATTTAGCTTTTGAACGGAAATTTTCTTACAATTCAGAAGAGGCCAATTATACAAAAAAGAAAATACGAGAATAATGGGAATACATTTTAAATTGTTAGGCAGGAAAATTTTACAAAAGGCGCAAAAATCTCCGCAACACAAACCCATCAAATTGAAATAAACAGCACAAGCTAAAAAATATATGGTATTGTCTCCACACGAATACTTGTGATAGATGTTAGGGTGCGTCTTGGCAAAATTGCTCCCTCTGGGAGGCAGGGTGGCAACGGGAACCGCCCTTCCAGCCCCAGCTTTTTCATCAGAGAAAAAACAGGAGGTCCGCAATTTCATAAGAGCAACCACTTTATACTTTATTGCTCGTTGCTTTCGGCAATCAGGGTTCTTTCCACGCAACCGTCTTTCTTCTTTCGTCGCGTGCGATCATGCAGGCGATTTTTTTTTATAATCTGCAATGTTTTGAGGGTAGAATATAGCACCAGTGATGCAATCAACGATTTTTTTAGAATTATTATTAAAAAAAAAAAAAATGAAAAAGATGAATGGAATTCCAAGAGAACAGTTAGAGCGAATACTGATTTTTTTTTTTTTTTTTTTTGAATGGAATAAATTGGTTGTGGCTTGGTTAGTTGCTCTACTTAATACTTTTTGCATCTAGAAATTGGATTCTGAAATACAACATTTCCTGAAAGGTAAATGGTTAAAGGTTTATCACAATGGCCATTTTTTGTTACCCCTATCCATATGAAGACTGTTTTATCTCGAACTACAGTTTAAACTCTTTACAGTTTAAAGTGGCTTTTGAGTTACTAGCAACATTTCACGATTTAAATGAGAATCGAATTTAAGAACTGCCAATTAGAGTGTTGCATGCAGCATCCAAAGCTCTATCGAATTGCAAATGTGTATACCATGTGTGTGTGTGTGTGTGAATTTAACAAGCATTAAAATAAAACATTTCTACTAAAAAATGTTATGTAATTAACATTAAATATAAATTAAACATAACATGATTTCTTCTCTGACTATAAGAAATTTTGTACTGAAGTTTGTAGTTATGCATATTTACAAAACTTTTACTGTTTTAATTCAGTACAATGCACACATTTTACAATAAGTAGCTACAATTATATTCATGCAAGTTACGCCATAAAGTATTTTTGAGAGAAAATAGGAAACCAATTTTATAACAAATCCCGAATATTTCTGAGCAGGAAATTGATATAAACATTTTTGTGCTTAATGGCAGGGTGGACACGGAAAATAGGAAATCTTAATTTCTGTTTTTAATGTAAATACCGAATTAACAAACTAAATCAATAAAGAATCACCTGTACCAAGATATTCTATTAATCAATTCGAATGTGTATTACTTGTGGAAATATAAAAAAAACATTCTTTTATGACGTTGATGTTAATGATGACGCTTTCAAAAGGACGATGTAATTGATTTCGCAAAGGAGATGACGTTAAACGCAAGGAAGTTTAAATATTCACTATGTTTTATGGCAACTTTTTATGCTAAAATTGATTGAAATCAAATGGAGGAAAATGAGTTTAAACGAATTTTTTTACTGAAAGAAAAGTAAAATTATTTTATATTTTAGAATATAGCACAAGAAATAAAAATGTCACAAATTACAGATTTAGAATGGCATGCTAAATTTTTCCTATTAAAAAAAAACTTTAACCATTTTTTTAGATTCTGAAATGAATAAAATCTTATTTATAAATGAAATCATGTTATGTATGACTTATATTTATTTAAAAAAAATAATTTCAGATAAATAGCACACTAAACGAAAGTAAAAAATTATATATTTATTTAAGAAATGCATTTTATTTATTCTATTACTCCAAACATATTCCACAGTAAACCGTAATTTCTGTTTCAAACAAGCTCAAAGAACTCCATCTTAGAATTTCTATTACCCTGAGGTTAAAAACGACAAAACACAGCGAATCGGAAATTAACTATTAATTACACGCTAGTATTCTTAATTTGTTACAAGTGATTATTTTAATCTATTATTCTTATCGCGACCAACACAAGTTTGCTTTTAAGGAAACATCTGTGCCTTGCAACTTAATAACTGAATTTTTCGATCCGTTTTTCAGCCCAAACTGAGCCAAGTAATTCCGACAACAAAAGGAAACACAAAATATAATTCTAAGAAAACAAAAAAAAAAACAATAAATTCCAATACAGTTCTTACGACATTGATGGGATCATAATGGGTGCATAATCAGAAGCCGAGTTTCTGAGAGTAATTAAGAGTAGTTGAAGCGTGGAACTTCCCACTTTGGCGAAGGTTTAGAAAAAAAATCGCCATCAGATTTCACCCGACAGACCGGAACAAACGCAGAACTTCATTGATTCTTCTTCTCGAACAAGAGCGCCGTTAATCAATCTCAACGAGCTTCTGCAGTTACGGCTGCCAAGATTTTAATTTTGGCCACTTTCCCTTTTTTTTTTTTTTTTTTAAATTCATCCCGGCGAAAAATTTTACGCTTGGATCGTGTTTTCTTTTCCTATCCGTCGATATTGGAAATTCTCTTCTAATAGAAGTTGCCATCAAATTAGTTGAGCAGAAGTAAGATTCACTGTTTTTTTTTTTAATTTTATTTTAAAGACACTTTTAATCAGAATCTGAAAAAGCACAAATTGCATTATGCTTCTAGCAAATTTTTTGGCACGTATTATGTTAAAAAAAAAAAAACCGCAAAGATTAAAAGAACAGTTTTCTTTTCCGTTTGCTCCCAAACCAATATTATCAAGAAATCATTGGTGTCAAAATTTTTTAAAATAAAATAAAAAATAATTGTAATAATATTGATATTTAAAGAAATATAAGATGAAGATTTCGTTTTAATTTAGTTTAATTGTTGTAAAATTCTCCCATGTTTATCACCCATTTTTTGTTTGTTTTATTGGAGAAAAATATTTATTAATTATTATTCATTATAGAATAAGTACTCATTTTATAATGTTATTAAATAAAATCATTCTCTAACACATTTCTACTTATAAAATTAGTTTAAGTATTAGTAAAATTATTTTCTTTTAGATTTCGTATTCTCAACAAGAGCAATGATTGATAAGAAAGTAAATTTTTGGCGAGATTATTTTAATGAAAATATATTTCATCATCTCGTAAAGGCCTTGCTTTCACCAGTTGTGGCTTCTAGTGGAAAAAGAGTAACAAGCGTTTGGCGAAAAATTGAGAGTTTAATGATATTATTTGCTTACTTTGTTTAAAACGCTGTTTTGTACCCAGAAATGAAGTCATACACACAGGTTAAATAAATAAAAAATTTAAAAAATTAAGTAAAAAAAACATCAAAAAATATGAGGAACGTCTGAAAATTACCTTTACTACACTGTTATTACATACTGAACTTTATCCCCAATCCATTTGTGATCGGCGGTGTATTGGGAAAACTAAAAACACGCTTCAAAAATTGAATAAAGAAAATTAAATACCGTTGGGGGGGGGAGGGAGAAAAGAAATTTCTTTCATTCATGAAATGAGAGCAGAGATTTAACTGGTGTATACAGTTGTATACGCAACATTTAATAAACTCAAATCGAGATTTTTTCAAAATTGGGTAAGCGACTTTGCCGGAAGAAATAAGTAGCCGGAAATTATATTTTGAACGAATGCATATATATTTTATTAATAAATACAAAATAACACTTTATCCATTTAAAACAGTATAAAAAATTCTAATTGGCAGATTTATAATTAACAAAGAATATTTGAAAATAAAATTTGAATTTTTTTTATCCTTTTACACATTTATCTATTAGCTGGAGAAGCTATCAAGCAATAGTTTTAGCATATGTTGGGAATTAATAAATCCGTAAAAGAAACGTTTCAGCCTGCATATTTTCAGCCGCTTAGCACAGGTAACACCATTTTAGCTACGACTGAATAACGTCGAACTGATATGCCAAACAAGCGATGATATGACTCTACATAATATTAAATATATGTCACCTAAGCACGAGAGTCTTCGGTTGGCACCAGCATTGAACCTGATTCCTTCTGACTCAGAGAGTATCGCCTTTCCTCAGCCTTATAAAAGCTTTCAGCCTTTAGGGTCTAAATGGCCATTATAGATTTATACATTTGCAGATAGCATTGTTCCCTTTTATTTAAGTTCAAAATCAGCAGAAAGTAAACAATTAACTGCTTCTAATAATTTAGCTATTAAATAAAATGCAAAAAATTTTTTTCGCTTTGTATATCAATTTATTCTTATATATCAATTTATTCTTATAAACTTTTTTTTATTCTTTTTTAATATAAATGAAATAATTTCCTAAATATTCACTATTATCATAAATATTTATGAACGCAAATTCATTAGCTATATTGCTTTTGCTAGAATAATTCATTACGAAATTAAATCATTAAATAAACAGAACGATTTGCGTAAAAAATGTAACATAAAAATAAATTTATAAAAAAATTTTAGTCTCAGTTTTGCATATAATAAAAAGAAGGTTATTTTGATTCTATTATAAGTCGGCAATGAAATTAAAATTTTTTTTTTCTCCACACATTTGTGTCTACAAAAAGTAAAGAATATATCTATAAAATCGGAAAAAAATGTCACAATCTAAAATGACAACAATCAAAAATTTGTAGAAAAATAGAATTGTATCTACAAATTTTCTGCAATGCTTTTTTTAACGATTTTATAGGCATTTTACACAAAATTTAAAAAAAAAATAATAATAAATCAGCAATTTTTATCAAAATACAATTTTAGGTACATTGTTAATAACTTCCTCGGATATTGTTTTATTTGTGAAATGAATCTCTCCAGCAAAGTATAAAATTCTCTACGAAAATGAAAATTGAATAATTAACAAGAGCGTAACTACATTGTGAACCAAATTTTAAAATATTTGCAATATACAAAGAATAGAACTAATACGTCAATTCTAATTGTAAAAATTCCGCGCAAGTAATAATATGACAACCTTTAATAAGGCATTTGAATATCTATCACAGATCATGCTTTCTGGGATAAATTTCAAACTGCCATGAAATGTAATCTCCCTAGCACCTAACGCAGACGCGCACGTTGTTGTTGCACCGGCATGTTTCCCTGAACCAGCTATGAATTGGGCTCTACCAGTTAGATAGAAGCAGCAGGGATCAAGCCAAAGACGCCCAATACTTGGCCCGCCATCCGCAGAGGTATTAGTTTACTTGGAAGGCATTGTGACTATGCCCGGTTATAGCGTGCCGCCATTAGTGAAAGCGATGGGGTCTTCGATTAAGCCGAGATTCGAACTCACTGCCTTCCGATGATAAGAACGACGCCCTACCAATCAGACCACTGCGGTTTTACACACACGTAACAGCCTGACCGCGTTTTCGTAGTGGAATGTGCACAAGATTTGATTTCAAACATTATTGAACATCATGAGTTGAATGATGCGTAACTACCGAAGTGGTTGGTCGAGAGATTTCCTGGTTTCTTCCACTGCAGTACTTGAAACTAAACTATTATCTAGGAAAAGTTCTTCTGGAAGGTCATTAGGAGGATGTTAAAATGCCTAACCATACATTTCAGTTGACAGGCGATTTATTTAGGCAAAGTCAAATAATGTTTTATAAAAAGGCAAGTAGGATTAAACGTGGGATTTTCCACTCTGATGAATGAACTAACTACACCAATGTGAATGGTTGGGTGGTAGGGGGTTTTATGGAGTAAACTTCAAAAAAAGGGCAAGCTGCGTCAAGAATTAAATTTTAATAAAGATGTATTTTCTGAAAACCCAAACAACGTTAAAAATTTAAAATACAAAAATCAGCGTATGCTGTTTGATTAAAACCAAAATACATATAAAACTGAAAAAAAATTGAAATAAATTTTAAAATATATAATTTAAATAAATGGTATAAGCCCTATTGTCATTTTAAAATCGCAAAATAGATTTCTGTGGTGTGATTTCACAAACAAATAAGAGTAAGTTAAAATATCAGTTATATATGTGAACATCTTGACATGAAATTAAAATATGAAAAACTGTAAATGTCACGTATTTCGCACCACAAGTTTACTTTATTTAAAAACAAATGTCTATGTGTGTTCGATACGATGGCGACGGTAAAAATTGATTACCTGGTGGTGCCATCTATCGGAGGAGTCTTAGAGCAAACCACACTTTCACCTTCATAGCGCTCTGGTTAAACGAAAGACACACCCTTTTGACTTAATTTCGCATAGCCGTCGGCTAGCAATCTTGGCTTGTCCAAGCGTCATAAAGGTGACACATGCAAAGATGGTATGGAGTTTGAACAAAAAAGTAGCTGCATAACTCACAAAATTTTAATGCCCATTATTTAACAGGACTCTACGACATTTTTAAAATGTGAAATGGCATCTTGGCAGGAAGATTTGTGAAGAGGAAATTAACGAAATAGGTTCTTATACATTGAAAAAAAGGCTAGTGTAAATAAATCGAAGCTACATTACGAAAATCCATAAGCCACTGATGAATAAAAGAATGAAACGCGAACAGAATAAAGAAGCCATTAATGTCCACGCATGCAAACCATATGACTTATTTCGCACTTATCGACAACTGGTCATTCCAATTATTTGTTATGGAAGAAGGCCGTTGTTAAGCAACAAAGTAAAGTTTTTGTTAACTAAACACCATTTGAAACATTCTTGATCCTTTTCAGAATAAAGAAACGAATTAACTCATTAAACTTTAATCACAACTGTATAATAGTTTTGTTATTCATGGAAAGACTCAGCCTTTTACCGGATGAATTGAAAGGAAAACGACATTTAAATCAACACAATGTGATATATTATTTATCCAGTTTAATGTCGTACAGACAGGTGATTGAAAATAAAATATTAAAAAAATATCAATAAAAGAAAATTTTGAATGTTAGTGTCGTAAGTAAGGTATTAGTCTTAAGATTTAAAACAGACTGTTTACACATACTGCAATTATTAACTGCAAATCCAAATAATTAATGAAATTTTGGATAAATATATTTATCGGGTAATTAAAAAAGTTTTGCAGTTGTGTTTGATAAAAATTCCAAATATACATCACGGTCTTGATTAGCAAAAGAAAGATCCAATTCGGGTTTGATCTCCTCAGCATAACAGACCGTCTCGTTCGCACGTGATTGTCATGCGCAAACAACAAGTGATAATCACCCGGTAAAAGTGTGGAGAGCAAGGAAGATTAGGAAGAAGTTCCCATTCTGAGGTAGTAATCGCATTCAGAATTACATTTCCGGTGTGGGGTCTTGTGTTGCCTTGAAAAAAACATAACCTTTTTCCTGTTTCGTAACGCTGGCTGTTTCTGACGCATGGACTCGTACACACGTTTCAATTGTTCCACGTAGACAGAAACATTAATGATCTGGCACATATATAATCTCGTTAATCGCGCCTGTCTGTGGCAACCAACGAGAACGCTTGTGGCTGGTGTACTGGACACACTTTTCATATGCCAGGGGACAATCCAAAAATGGTTCGTTTTCCTGGCGGGAATGAACTGAACAACCTTTGAATATATTGCATTAAAAAATAACGCGAGATAGCTATTTGCTTAGTCCATTTGGTGAAAGTGAGCACGAATGGTTTCATGTGATACATAGAACTTAATTGCAAGTTCCTGACACTTTTGAGAAGTATCCTCTTCGATAGCACTCTTCGAATTCATCTTTGTTGTGCGCAGCCTATCACAGTGCACCTTCCAACGATTCATCAACGGAACAGAATTTAAAGGCCATCTTTGTGTGGTACTGCATCGTCTCGGAATTCTAAATACATTTTTCAGCATGCCTCAGCAGAGCTTGTGGCCAATTTATACGCATATAACAAACATGCTCTAATAACGTCCTCTTGTTTACTGTTATTAAATCTCTTTTCAAATTCCTAAATTAAACCAAAATCTATAAAATTTTCTCGTGAGCATGTCTTATATATCATCATTCTGATAATAGCCGAAGATAGCTTTATGCTAATTAATGAGTACACATAGCAGCATTTGCAATATGCCTTACCTAAAAGCGACAGAATTCTTTTTGGTTACTTGATAGCTTAATATGAGAGAATTCGTTTTCTCTTAATTATTTTATGAACATGTTCTTTAGTAGACATATTGTGTGTGTGCGATTTAAAGTATCATTTACTAATCACTTGAAGTGTCTAATGCCAATATTTGGTTAGTTAATATAGCTTACAATATTTGAAAAATAATCCACTTTTCATGGGGAAAAAAGGTCTCGTAAAAGGTTTTAAAAGAGTCGAGTTTAGTTACATTGTTACTTTAAATTTTACAACAAAGTTCTAAAAATCTCAAGCAATAGTAATGATCCTGTTTGATTTTATCTTCTTTCTATAAATTGTTAAATTAATAGAAAAATTCATTTAAAGGATAAAAAAAAGCAATGCTAAGTTGTGATTTTATCTTATGAACTAAACTAGGCAGTCAAATAGAATAGTTTTGCGTAGGAAGAGCAACCAATTTCATTTATACAGTTTCCCTCTTCTAATACACATGGGACAAATTGACCAAACAAAAAGATAGAGAATAAAAACAAAAGTCATGAAAATCGTTTGGCGGCATATAAAATACGACGACAGAAAACGATAAACAAAAACTTCGAATGAATCGCAAAGGAGTGATGTGATTGGTCGGAGGAAAATCCGCCGCCATACGTCATGAATTTCGGGTTTTATTTTAGACGGCCATAAAATAGAGAGGGAATCGGATTGTTTTCCCTTGCAAATGCGATGAGAGAATAGTCGTCGAATGGCCAGTCCAATAAAAACGAGCGAGTCCCCGTTGCCAGATTCAGGAAAGGAATATGGTTGTAGTATGTAAATTTTTCGTGTTTAGGTTTCTGTGATGGATAGGCGGCGGTCAAGCCGAAGAAACGGAAAGAATAGTAAATAAATCAAACTGTAACCGAGAACTAAATTACGGCATGGGTCACTGAACTGTTATGCGTCCAAAGTTGCACGATAAAACAACTGTGTTATATTTATGTATTGAAATTTTGCAGAGCTCTTTTCAGAGTTTTCGTAGATAGCTGAATTATTTCCTTCACATGTTTTGTTTAATACCTATTAAGACAATTTAAATCGCAAGTGTAAAAATAATTTTTACTGTAGCAATAACAACAGCATCAATGTTCCTAGCCTTCCATTGATCAATTTCGAATTCCAAAGTATTGAGAACATACACTAAGGAATGAAAAAATGTTTTAAACTAAATAATAATAGAACATTTGAAGAATGATATAAATGTATAAATCATACTTATAGTATAACATATTCTTGTTATTTTTATGGGGATTACAAAATTGTATCAGATATCTTTATATGACATGCATAAGAGATGAAAAAAAATAAACGATTTGTATTTCAAAGCATATGGCTTTATTTTATTTGAATTTAAATAACAGCTGCTTGTCACTTATAACAATAATTTATAAATAACTGTTATTTTTTATAAGCGTAACAAGTACTTCAATAACAAATACTGTTATTTAAGCCTTTGTTTTTGGCATGTCTAACAGTTTTGGTATGAACATAGCCTTATTGTATTGAAAGTCATGTTTATAAATTACGACAATTTATCTGATTAGTTGGTGGCGCGTCTTTCAATTCAATAGTTTGCTGTTTCTACTTCCACACGGTTTTGGTTTGTTTGATAGATCAATTTTTGCACTTTAATTGCTTATCAAAACTGATTACGGTATTTAAAATTCATTTTTTCAATAAGAATAAGGAAATTAAAAGCAACTGTCGGCCATTCTAATTTCATAAAAATCTTGTTCATGAAAATTCCATAGAAGTAACTTAGTTTATCGTTCTTCCATCACATTTGCAACACGAGGATTGATTGAATCGATATCTATAGATTTAAGTGGATTCCAAAATGTTGCAACGCCAGAGGGGAAAACCGATCCTACCAACTGTTGAACAAGGACTTAAGCATCGACCGTTTAGTCATCAACGATTAATTCCACCTTAAGAATATAAACGCAAGTTAATTCGGAATCCACTTTTATTAGTAGATTATGATGAAATTTGCACTTGAATGTAAAATTTGACCAGAAAGACAAATCAACAAACAATCACGATACCAAATTTAAAAAAATTGCGAGTCAAAGAAATCTCTACACTAAAATGTTATACAAATCCCATTCAAACATTTGGTAAATCGCCACATACAAAAAGAATAAACTGCAAAGTTGTTAATGACAGTTAAGGTTTCAAAATCACTAAGCCGAACAGACAATTCAAACTTTCAGTTCGATTCCTATCTAGGGTATAGGTCTTAATATATTGTTGTACTAGTCAACCTCAGAATAAAACGGCACAGTGACATTTAAACTAGTCTAAAACTACTATTTATTAAAGGAGGAGAATTCAATTCATTAAAAATTTTTTTATGAATTAAACTCGGCCTATCTACAAATCTAATTTCAAGATAATATGCTTAAAATGTACAAGATTTGTTTAGTTCGAACACTCTTCTGAAGAATACTTCAACTCACATTTAATACTCTATACGATTTAGGTTATTTGGTTAATTCAGTTCCCGGCAAAGTGAGATTTTCTTGCATACACAAATAGAGAAACTTTTCCTTTCATTTGTCTACCATATCTTTCACTTCCGGTGAGACAGAAACCAATCAAATATATGTGGTCACGGTTAACTTCCTACAGACGGCTATAAGATCACGTGACGTGCCTCTATCAGAAAGAAAAGGAACATCCTAAGATAACTTCCTAAGCAGGAGTGGACATTACTTTCCTGATTGCAGGAAGAAAAAGAGAGAGCGAGGCAGGATATTAAAGCCCCCGATCGAATGGTTAATCTAATGCTCAGTCCGGCCATCACGCAGAGAAACCTAACTTTATTAAACCCGCATCCTCTCCCCCCACCCCTCGAAGATTGGGTTGACCACTACGTGACCAGTGGCCATAAATAAGCAAGTGTGTGAAAGAGGGGTCAACGGAAAACCATTGGCTAATCGGAACGACATTTCGGGCAACTAGACCTCCATTTCGTTCTTCGGGCTTTGCCAGTCGTTTTATTGTTTGGAAAGCTTGCGGAGACAAACAATAGGGGCCATTACTGAAGAACTTTTGGAGGGTGGTTAATGACCGGTTGCAATTGGTTGACTCGATGCCTTTTATCGTGACATGCTGCTCAGGGTTGCAAGAGAGGATTATTTACCTCCTAATGGCACAGGTGTAGGTAGTTGGATCATTTATGCAAATTGCCCATTGCCAAGTCAATGTGCGTGACAGTGTATCCTATTACATCAGTTACAGATTTGGAGATATTTATTTGCCGCAGCTTGCGTGTTCATCATGAAGCGAATAAGCGCGTTGGATCGTAATCAACAAGCAAATGGTACTTGTTATTAAATACTAGTGACCTTGTTTACGAGTTACAGGGAAGCGCGCATTAAGTAATGTGAGTAATTGCTCGTTTAAAAAAAAAAAACAAAAAAAAAAAAAAAAAAAAAGAATTTTATTGAAGACGGTGGATTTTAATGTTAGTGCATAGAAATTATACTATGTACAGCAATTTTTACGAACCTCTAATTTATGAATAGTCACGATTTTACAAAATAGTGCCTGGTCCCTAATAGGGTCTCTATAGACTCATAACTAATAACGTTTAAAATATATAATTTAAAAAAAAATGTGAGCTCATTGTTGTGATTTTGTTGGTCTATTTTTAATCGTCTGATTTTTTTCACTTTTTTACAGGTTTCGAAACTTATGATTAATACCAATAAGTAAAGGAAATTCAAATTGATTATTCAACATGAGACAACATTAGAAATACAAAGATAAATAATAGAAAGTGAATACATTTAGCAATTCGAGTAAGTTAAGCAAGGAGAAAGCAAATGTTAACTGATCAACAAAAAATATGATGGGGGCGTAATTTTCCATGGCATCCTGAAAATGTGATTCGTGCAGTCCACAGTGAAGGTGACTTTTGTGAATCATCCCTTCCAAATGCATGGAAGTACCTCCCAGGTACTGACATAACATTGAAAAGAAAATGCTTTCATCCAAAATTGTATGTGGAGGCGGCTCTTTTTTCCATCCATATTTTTTTAACAATAAAACAACATGTCTCCATTTTATTCAGTACATTAGGTCAGAGAAGATGTTTCTTCGTCCACTCTCCCCAACCATTTTTAGAAAATTTATTAGATATGAAAAATAATAATATAAACACCACAGACGCTTACGTCCATGTTTACTCATTATTCGAGGGGTTGCTGGAGGGGGATGTGAAGGTGCAATCAAAGTGCACTTAATTATATCCAGCTTTTTTTTTTTTTTTTAGAGAAAAAATCCTTGAAGGTTAAATTTTTTTTGGCATACTTTATAGCTATATTTCGGAGTATTAACATTAAAAATTATTTATGAGGATCGATTTTTCAATCTGGAGTATCAACATAATGAGTCTAGACGTGTGCGTAATTAGAAAATGTACAAAACTATTTTCCATTTCAGTGTAATTTATTAATGCAATAATGCGTAAGTAATTCGAGTGATTACACAAGAATTCGAAATTTTGGCACTTAAACATGTACCTTAAGTATTTTCTACGGTTAATTGAAATGCTACGTGAAATACATAAAAAAAGTTTCCATTTTAGAAATCGTAGGTTAAATTGGCGTAATTAGAAGAAAAATGTGCAAAACATATATAGTAGTCTTCCTCTTAACGGATTCTCATTTAATCTGTTGTTACATGAACTTTATTGGAAAAATCAATCCAAAATACAAAAGGGAAAAACAGATAGTAAAAAGAACAAACATTTAAAGTATTAACCAGAACAAAAGAACTCGGAAACATAAACAAAAAGTTTAAAAAAATAACAAGGAAAAGAACACAAGAGGTGTAGATTTTAAAAAGAGCTCATGAAAGTCCTGGCGTTCTTGTAAAATTTGCTTACATCATTCCACATTTTCGAGAATCACCTACCTAATTTTGGAATACAAGAATATATTCTGCGATCATTGTGCCGAATTACGAAGTCGGCATAAACCAGATGAAAATTCTCCTATTTTATATAAATGTTATGCCAAACAACTGTAGCTTGTTCTAATCTGAAATTTGTCAGTCTCTTCTCTACAAGATTTTTGACAAAACTTTTTCAAGTGTCTTCATCAGCCCGGGCTTTGTCTTTTGGTCTCATTTAATCTAGTCTTATTTTGTCAAAATATCTACAATTTAAAAAAAAATTGTGTGCGATGTATAGAACAAGAATAATATTCTTAAGAATGATATTGACGATGGATGGCCGAAACTTTGATGAAGATATTCCTGTAAGCGTTCAGAACTGTCTAAAGGCAATCTTGAGTTGATATTGAATAATTTCAAATGTCGATGTTCAATGCATGGAGAGGAAATTGTTTTATTAAAATAAAATAAATCTGAATACATGGCATTGTACCTATCATAAAAACGGCCCAACCCCATTTATAGTTTGTCCCCTCATTCCACTTATTGCACATGAAAAATAATCAGTCGGGATCTTCAATTTAAAGTGGATTCGAAATTACTTACTCCTCGCCAAGTTGAGTAGATTGAGTTTGGTGGCGCAAGGTCCAAAAATGAATAAACTGCACCGAAACTTAAAATTTACGTAAGTAATCGTTTTCTTTTCAAATCCAAAAAAAGTTAAAAATTTGATAAGGTACGAAAATATTTTGAATAATAATTAAAAGCTTTAAGTAAATTGATTTCGACATCAGAGTCAAAGCTACCAGTTGTTAAGCTGAAATTTAAGTTGTTGTCTAACACAGTACAAGTGGCATATCCTTTGTGACATTATAGATGGCACAAAGAGAACGGATCAATAATTTGAAAGAGGGTACTTACCACAGAGTTTCCGCTGCGATTCCACTGAATAGGTGTCCCTGTCGCAACCCTTGCCGATGTGTCGCGTGGCTAATGATACCTTTGCCGCTACCCTCTCCAATTTGCAGGGCACTTCACACAATTCCAGTCTTGCCTCAGGGAAAAGGGGCCTCCTGCCTGAACCAGGAGTGTATTCGATTCGATCCCTGACTCCTGGAAATACAGAAAAGACAACTTTCAAAAACATTCTTCCACTGGCTTAGACATTTTTTGTTATACGAAATAACAATTAATCATTAAGTTGACTCGAAGAAAAAGCGACTAGCAGATAGCGATGTCATAAGAAAAAAATTTACTGTTAAGACAATTACTATTCGAAAAAATCTATACACTACAGTTACGTTAAATTTCATTTTGTTTCTAAACAAAAGGAAATTAGGAAAGATAGACAAGGTGTCTATAAAATATTGAACAATATTTGATGCTTGATAATTCATAAAATGATAATGATATAAAAAAAAAACATTTATGCATAGAATAACATAAATATTTTTATTTATCGTAAAAGTTACCAAAAAAATAAAGTTTATTTTCCGATTAAAATATCATTCATTCCATAAATATCGCCTGCTTATGATATTTATGTTTTTCTCTTTTCTTTGGTAAATAACATCCGTGTGCTTTATTAATTACGTTTTTCTTTTGGCGAAGATAGTAATACAATGTTTACGTTTGATGTCTCTGTTCGACGTTTCATTCTATCAGGAATTGATGAAAGTGACAACACTTACTGCATAAACCATAAACCAACGTATGGGCAGAGATTGATGGATTGGGAGAGATAGTTCAATTTCTTAGTCACTCACAAATAACTTAATATTAAGACACTGGATTTTTTCCTTTGGTAATTCGTAAGACATTGTTACAGGAGGAGAAGTGTCGTATGCAGACGAACTGAAGGTCAGGATTTCGGCCGCAATAGCCTCTGTGGAGGACGGTATGCTGACCAATACCTAAAGCGAAATTGACAACCGTCTTGATATTCTCCGTGCCATGAAAGGCACACAAGCGGAAATCAAATGAAAAGCCAGTACAACTTTCCAAATTTGTCAAACCATTAGCGTTACCAATTTAAATTTATTTTCATCGTGCTTTAGGATATTATACAACATCGAAACGTGTCCGACATCCAACAAAAAACTCTGTACATGGAAGCATTATAAAACTCCTCACCTTTCCAACCTAACCGGCAGACCCTGTTGACTTTGATGTTGACAGTAGCGGGCTTGGAGCGTTTCATTCCACAGTCGTAGGCAACGACGGTCAGAATGTGGTTGGGTGCTTCTTCCCAGGACAATGGTTCTGTGTTCTTGATTCGTCCTAAGGTAGAAAAAAAATGAATTATAAGTTATAAAATTCACGAACTACTGATTAAATTAAAAAAAAGGAATAAAAACGATATTTCAATAAGGATTTATGATAATATTAGCCCAAGCAAACATGAAAAAAGTGCACTAAATAACAAGCATACAAGTTACTTTTTGATTTGCAAGTTATAATCATTTGTTATTTATGAAATAGTTGATCAGAATTTCTGACATCTCATAATGGGCAATCTAATACATGTAAGATACTCTAAGGGTTTTATCGTTTACGATGTTTTGATCTCCAAAGTTGTTTTTTTACAGTGAATTATTTTCATACATGGCAAGGAAAGAAATTCAGGAACTCTAATATACCTATCAGAATAGGATGCGCTAACAAGAAATACCTTAGTCTTGTTCGATGAGGTTGGATTTAGAACTGCGGCCGACTAGAACAAAGTGGTCCCATCATAAGCCTATGGTGTGGACTAACCACTGAAATAAATGGCGGTCGTATTTCTAAATACATAGCATGTTTTTATTAACATTAGAACTTTAGAATCGCTCAATATTTCTACAATAACTGATTTCTAATGAAAATGACTTACTACAGAAACAGAAACTTACCAATGTCATTTGTGCTCAAAAGATAAGTTATCGACATTTTAAAATAAATTGATATTAATATTGATGCGTAATGTCATTCATTCCTTAAAAGCCACGGTGGCCTCATTGGTTAGGCAGTCATTCTCATTATCGGAAGGTAGTGAGTTTGAACCTCAGCTTGATTGAAGATTTGCCGTGTTCGTTAAAGGGAGCTGTGGAACGTTAAAACTGGACTGGTCACAATGTTCTTCAAGTGATAAGATACCTCTGGGGTTGGCAGGTCAAGTATTGAGGGTCTTCTGCTTAGTCCCTGCTTCAAAATCACGAAAACTCCACCCGACTGCTTCTATCGAACTTTTAGAGCCTATCTCAGAGCTAGGTGCAGGAAAACATACTGGTGCAACAACATCATTCCTTAACAAAATCGATGGCATAAATGGGAAATTTACTGACACAAATATGACATTTGGACATGTATGAGTTTTCCACGAAGATATTCATGAGTTCTATTTTAAATTCGGTTGATTGGTTGAAAATAGAACTTTTTTGTAAGAGTCAAGTTGGGTTATGCAGTGCCAATCACTTCTCTATTTTGTGGCCTCAAAGAAGACAGAAAAACATTTATTAGTATAGCATAATGTTCATTTATATTATTGTGATATTAAGATATTACAATTACACCTCCACTGTTTCTAAATTTCAGTGATATCTTGATTTATATCCAAAAATGGCTCAAAACAGTTCGAAAAAACATTGAAAAACTAAGCATATATGTTATTAATAGCAGCATATTTTACTTCACGCTCAATTTACATCCTCTCTAGGGAGAAAAATGATCTGAAAAACATACACACAGTGCCACAAATATACATTACGAATTCAGAATTTAAAAATAATTCCTGTTCTTCTAAAAGTCATTACTACACATCATGCAATGAAGTTATACTCCATTCCGAAAACGAATTAAAAATCTAAGCAACAGCACAGACAAGTCGGTTACAGTTTGAAACGAGAGGGAACATTTACTTCAGAGCACGAGAAGCTCGCCGAACACGAGAAGGTGATCCATTTGATATTCTTCATTCTCCATCAATTCCTGCTCGCCTTCAGAAGCACAACTTGCTAAGGGGTTCTTAATGGATTTCAAAAGAGTCCATCCATCATTTTATATGGACCGACGGGCAGATCTCCTCCACCCCCTTTAACTGCTGATGGAGATTGAAGTTGATATGAGGTCACGATAATCTGCCTCTCGCGAAGACCCTCAATATTCTACGCATGTCTATTCTCATGCCTTCAGCGGCCAAAATGGAGAGACATCGATTCGCTACCGAATTACTTTGGCGAGAGATCTCAGAATAGATCAACACTTTGCTTTGCTGGAAGTATTCACAGAGCGATATTTAAATTTCAATTCTGGCGTATCAATTAGTTGTCAGATTATTTCTACAAACATAAAGGAAATCAAGAATGAAATCCCGGAAATTAGATCAATAAATATGAAGGATAATTAATATGAACAAAGAAATTTGAGTTACATTCCAAATTATGCATTCCTTTCTTTCAATTGACCTTTAGGTAATTAGCAAAGAATAAAGAGGTAAAAGGCATAAAATTTTCAAATGCTTTGATTGCATAAAAACCTCTGGACAAAAATGGATACCACCGAATTATTTTCGTTTACTTATGTAAATGACAGTTAAATAAATAGAATGAATCTATTCAAAGTAAAATAATAAATAAAAGAAGTTGAGTTAAAGGCATCGATGAGTATCGAAGAGCATTGTCATGTTTAAAAAAATACATCCAAATTGACTCCAAATCTCAATCAGCATCTAGATTTTCTAAAACAATAATTACAGTTAAGAGTCGATTTCAAACAAAATATTTTTAACAGATTCCAAAAACACTTATTATAGGTATCAATGTTCACTGTTTGCAATGATACTAACCCATGAAATTTGGTTGCATACATGCTTGTACAATATGGAAGACAGTATATATCTTTATACTATATCTTATAGTATCATAACAATATAAACCAAACTCTAACATAATACGATAATAAGATTCTTCTTAATTAGACAACTAGGGGATTTAGTTTATAACACTAGAGTTATTTAACTTTCTATAAAACGAGTACTGTATACATTTACAGTTACTTTGCACATCATTTTCGGCAAAAGTTCTTGGATGAACCAATATTTCAGACTTTATAAGATTCGTATTCATAAAAAATGTGTAAACATATTAGTTTTATATTAGAATCTTATTTATATACAACTTCTTATATATATATATATATATATGCACATGAAACATTATATGGAAAATTTTAGTGTCTCCGAAATATAATACAGTATGCGGATAAAATAACAGGTTAAAATTCTTTTAAAAGCAGTTTTTAGTGTTACAAAACAAAAATCATTTTGCGAAAAACACCTTCAAAAATAGATTGTTTAAAGCATAGCAAAGGATATTTTAAAATGGACGACGCTTTAAAAGCTTTTGTCTGAGGCATAAGATCCTTAACAATATCTTTCCTGTCACATCTAATGTACAGAGTGAAATACTCTGTTTCCCGGGCAGACATACTCGATCGGGCATTTAGACGCAATCTGGCGACGAATTCCCAGGAGTTTCACCGAAATTGTTATGCATGCGCACAGAAACACAATTTCGCAGAAAATATATTCCACGAAATCTGCATTGCCCTCCCCGGGGAGAGACCTGGTGCATTAGCGGACAAACGATACGCCTAAAACTACTCGCTTACCATAAAGCAATCAAAGCGATCCATTTTCGTCTGCGCCGATCGGACGTAATTTGCTTCCGCGAGAATGGCAACAATTTCGCCGAGGAGCGTGAGTGGCCGTAAGCCGGCTCATCGGCTTAGTGGCGGTATCGCTTTCTCAGTTCAGTTTGTCGGAAACACAAAGCGCCTTTTAAGAAGGAAATACAAAATCATAATAAAAAAAGGATAGTAGGAGGAGAAAAAAGTAGTATTCTTTCGGTAAGTAAGTGTTTTTTTATGTTGGAAAAAAATTGGTTTTTACTTTGGTTATAAGTTTTTTAAAACCCAGAAAAGTAATATAGAAGTTAATTGCTTTCCAAAACTGGAGAATGAAAAAAAGTAATTGAGTAGTTTTAAAATGGGGAGGAAAGAAGTTGTGTAGCAAAATTGAAAACGTTGAAAGGATTCTTAGTCACAGCTTAATTAAGGAAAAAAAAAAAAAAAAAAAAAAGGATAATATTTTGTGCACAAAACTATACATTTTTTAAGTTCATTATGTAAGCAAAATGTTTGAATGATGAAGAGGAATTATGCGAGAACCCGTAAAATATTATAGAAGCATATCTAATACACTTTGAGTTTGGTTTTATTTAATTTACCTTTATTTTTAACATCCAAAGAATAAAGTCGTGGTGCCCAATTGTACAAATACCAGCTCAATAACATAAATTCAAAAGAATGTTTTTGGTCGCCAGTAATTAAACATTTTCCAGATTTGGATTACGTGTTCGATATCTATTTATAATAATAATAATAAAAAAAATAATATCCACGTTTTGCAATGCAGAGATCTTGGAAGGTCAATATTTGGTTCTTTCCAGCAAATTCCAGCTCACTGTGGGATTCCTTGAAATGAGGCTGCCGACATTTTGGCGAAGAAAAGTGCAAGAGTCCTTAGCGTTTCTTTCTAGCCAATAAAATTAATTAAGAGAAGACATGCTACTAGAAGAAGCAGAAGACATTGTGTGATTCTGCCAGTAAGGATTGGGCTTTCCTGATACTATTTCTCAAATGCTATTTCTGATATTCCCAGAAGTGCAAGTGTGGCACTTTTTCGACTTTCAACAGGTAACGGCTGTTTGCCGGCATATTTGTATTGAATTAAACTTTGGAATTCCCCCTCGTGCTCTTTATGTAAACAACATCAAATTTTTGACGATAATCACCTCGACTCGCACCCAGCACTTGTATAGTTCAGAGGTACTCGAACGCCGGAGAACTTAATGGCATCATAGCCAATTTCCTAGGCATTTGTAATAAATAAATATGAAAATAAATCCTCGGATAATAGACTTAATTACAATTCAAATATAATAATAAATATGAGGCAGCTATTAAAAGAACTGAGTAAAAATCTTAAAAATAATAAAGCGTGCATTTGTTCCGTTAGAACGAAATACATTTTTCTCCTTACTGGGGCAAATCTTATCTAGAAATAGCAAGATTCTAGAAGCAAAAGTAGTCATGTTTTTATATTTTAGATCTTAAAACACAGTTAATATGAATTTCGTGTTGTTTTAGTTCAAATACTTATGCAGATATAATAACCAGAATTACAATGACTGTGTGTGAAGAGTATACTAAATGATACAGAGATACTAGATACATGAAAAGACAAAGCTAAGTAACTATTATTTCAATAGAAGCTTCATATTTTTAAACTTGAAAAGCCCGAAATATAAAGAATGATACTTCATTGCTATTAAAATATTTCCGCAGGAACTTTATGTACGATAAAGGAAAGAAACAATTGCAATATGATGAAACATTACAAAAATAAAATAGCAAAAGTCTGGTTTGAAAATAACTATCAAAATCGCATAACAGTCATAATAAGATATTTTCTAGTCTAAGATGGATAGAATTTTGGTACACACCAACAACGAAAGCATGGATCAAGCTAATTGTCATAATTCTATAGATTTAGATTCCTTGAGAAACCTATATTCACTAACTATGGAACTTCATGAATTCGAATGCTATTTTGAAATTTAATCTCGCTTCATTCAGATGCAGACACTATATATATATATATATATATATATATATATATATATATAATTTATTTTATATGCTAAGCTAATGACTCATTTCCCTTAAATAAATAAATGTAATTATTAAACGAAAAAACATGTTGCAAACATTGTTGCCATAGTTCATAGAATCTATAGCATTTTGCTTCATAATTTTAATGAGCGTCTTTTAGAATTGTTTATATTTTACTCTTACAGCTTTATTTGGCTTTGCAGCACCAATTACTACGACGCAATATTTTCAAAGCTGGAAAAATAGTTTGTTCAAAAACTAATTTCGTGTCAAACTGCGATTTTTTAACTGAGAAAAAAAAATTTTTTTTGTTATTTCTTGGTTTCCAGTTACCTTATACTGAGGAAATGCCATTGGACAAATTTCATCTATCAATCATACTATCAACTCTAAAAAATGAGATATCAAAAAGGAATAACTCAGTTATTTTTCTTACGAGTTTTCAATTAATATATCCTACAATTAAATACTGAATAAATAAATCACGAACAAATAATGACTAAAGACACACTGAATTTAAAACACACACATTGCACAGTCATTGTGCGTTTTATGTACGAGAACAAAACCATTCTCATTCACACAGCCAAATAAATCACTCCAATCGAGTGGATTAGTCGCCATTCGTGAACAATTCCCTTGGCGATCCAATTTCCCTTGCATTGCCGATGCAAAATTATTTGGCCATTACAATCAAAACACTTAAACGAGTTCTAAAACTTTGTACACCATCTGTGTCGCCAAGTGCACCCCATTCCCATTAACAGCTGTGGTAAATTTTACGCCAAACTGCAGCACTTGTTAGAGGCACATAATGGATGGGAGTCTATAATTTCCGCCACATATCCAAGGCATAAAATGATGAAAGAGGGGACTTGGGAAATTCGGGAGCATTTTCTCCGGATAATCCCCCCGGTAATCCGCTCAATGAATCTCCGGGACAAATTTATGGAGTCTGGAGATGGATGTTTTGGGGAAGTTTCCACTTAATCTCAATACCGAAACATCCGGATTAATTGTTAATTACTCCACATAAAAGAAGGTAGGGTTTCTTCGCCAATGAACGCTAAGGGAAGTGCTCGTGGAAAGGAAAAAGGAAGCGCACTGAAGTGATCCGATAAATTCTATCCTGTTGTTTGGACACATTTGAGGCTATTTTTTTTTACTGATGACCGGTACACACATTTTCATATTTTTCTTCAAAAAAAATTATTGATTTAAAATAACAAAATAAATTTTTTGAATTAAATTTAATAAAATATCTTTATGATGAGTAGAATCGAAGATATAATTCGATACGAATAATATCTCCGATGTCCTTCAAATATGCATACAACGTCCATTTAAAATCTTTTGAATTTTAATAACTTTGAATGAATATACCACAAATTACAAAAAAATATATGAATTTAAAACACGATGCCATGTTGTTGTGGTGCATGGTGGAACCTTTTTAAACGATGTCACCAATTATAAGATCATTATTTTTACCAAAATTCAGCGTTTTGTTCCAGAATATTTCACGAGGCATCTCTATTTTCGGACTCAGTGGTTGAAATTTTCATTTTAAGTTTTAATCTTTCCCACACTTTAAATATTAGCCCTTTTACGTTACTCATTACTTTTAGAAAGAACTTTTAAATATCCAGTTATAAATTTACAAATTCTCGTATTCATTTACAGCGGTTTTATATTTGTTTTCTGACTGCAATAGTTGAATTCTGTAAGCTTAAATAATATAAATTTTGGATTTTTAGGTTTACGTCTATAGATCCTTCTGAAGACATTATTTCACGAGATTAACAGCAACAAAATTTTACAAAATCATGTACATTATTATTAACAATTCTGGACATTTTAAAATCCATTAAAATAGAGGGCAAAGCAACAATTATTAGAAAAGATTAGTACCTGAAATATTCGAAAAATTAAACACATTATTTACATTTAATAATAACAATAACTTAAAATTTACTAAAACAACACTGTTAAGATTTTAATAGAAAGTTATACAACTATTAGCTTTAAAACTGGGCATAGACATCTATTTTTAGAGTGACGGATTTCTACCCGCAAATTCGCAGGTCTTGAAATCAAGATTTAGGAATGAAATTCTATAATGCAAATCATAGCACCAATTTTAAAATTTTTATTTTATCTGTTTGAAACTGCTTAGGTAACAGTTGGTCAGATATAAAACCTATATTAATGCTTTAATTTAATCTAATTTAGAGAGCTTGGGAACACACATTTGTAAATAAAAGCTACAAGTAATAAGTATTAAAGCAGAGTAGGCATAGCTGGAGAAAAATATCATCTCAACAGTTCGAACCGGTTGAGAA
This sequence comes from Latrodectus elegans, assembly GCA_030067965.1. Lineage (NCBI taxonomy): Eukaryota > Metazoa > Arthropoda > Arachnida > Araneae > Theridiidae > Latrodectus > Latrodectus elegans. The sequence goes on from CM057815.1 coordinate 81,703,128, forward strand.
ACAAAGAGGCATAAAATAAAACTATCTAGATAAAGAGGTTAGAAAATGTTCTGTTCGTATCTACCAAAAAGTTATTACCTCCCACTCTCCCATTCAAAAGTAAAAAATGAATCGTAGCTAATTGATTTTTTGGCGCTATCTATAATTATCTCCTTTCCACTCATTGATTAGCTGAAGCAGGCCAACCGAAATGCACGTCGGCGACAATTTATCGATGGTAACAGAATACCATGACGTTATCCGATAACTCTCGAAAAATTGGAGATGGGAGTTTTCGCTGTGGCGAATGCTGCTTATCTTCTTTTTTGTTGTCAAAACATTAGGAACTAGCTTTTTAAAACGTTAAGGGAACATCTCTTTACCAACTAAAATACTTTAAACTTTATAAATTTTTTTTTCTCTTTCCACTAATTTTAAAAGTTGAAAGAGAGGGTACGCTCCTATTTTATTAAGAAAATTAAACCCTCCGGTAGGAAGACTGCTAACTCGCGCGCCCTCTACCGACATCGCTTTAAGGGAAATTTATTAAATCTGAAATGCGAGGAGAGGATAATAATTACCACTCTGACGCTTTTATTTCAGATCTTTCATACGGAAAATGGTGAGAAAGGCGTTCAAAATGCACTTAGTGCAACGCACAACTATTTTTAGAAGGATCTTTCCTGATCGATGACGACTACCATGGAATTTATTTTCCACCATTTTATTATTATTATTTTTTTTTTATACACATATCAGGGTTCTTACAGATTTCCAAGAAATAAATTCCAGAATTTTTCAACTGCCAAATTAAAAATTTCTAGGAGATATTGACATTCCTGTTAAATATTTTTTTAAATTATGTTTTTAAGTAATAGAAATAAATAATTGTAAACATTTATGAATATTTTTTTTTCTTAAATTAGATTCATGATTACCTCAAAAGGCTTCAAGGAATTTAGAGCTATTACAGAATTTTTTTTAAAATTTAAATAATCAATATTCTCTCTCTCTTCACATTACTGAATATACATTAAATAAAATACATTGTATAAAATAATGAGCAATTTTTAAGTCTTTAAACATTTTCATTTGGTTCCTACCTAATAATTTTATTAAGTATTTCAAAATGAATGTAGCAATTTCTTTTCAAATAAATATATTTATTAAAAACAAAAACTATTAGATAAAGTTTTCAGGATGACTTTTTTGTCAGTTTTTATTAATAACAAAACTGAATCATCATGAAGCTATTGTAACTGAACTGAATATTAATTATAATCAACACACACACAGAGTTATATAAATACGATAACCATCTAATTTTGATCATGCCGCCACCTATTGGTAATATTAAGAGTTAATATGCAATTTTGCTTTTTCTGATAATTTCATTGAAAATTTTAAAATATTAAAACCAAAAATAAATGCATCAAGGCAAGTAAAAATTCCAGGAGATATTCACAATTTTCAAAGAATCAAGTCGAAATTCCAGGAGTTTCAAGGAATCATACGAATCCTGATATGTATATTCGCTTTAAATACTTTGCGTTAGAAAAAAAAAATCATCAAAAAATTTATCCGAAGACAGATTGGACGATAGATTTGTTGACATTTCATTAATTTATTCTGCACACAGGACTTTTTACTCGGGCAATATTTGGAACACTATTTTGTTATACATTGGGTTATTTATTTGGAGAGCATCACATTTCCTACCTCTTTGAATCACAGGCTAAATATTAATCACCAAACTGAAAATTTGAATATTTTATTGTAGCACATTTAGGTATTTTCCCACATAGCACACGCATGCAAGCTATTTCGAATCACAGATTAAACTACACACAGCAAATTTCACACTAGCATATTTTCTGCACCACACTGAGCTATTTGCTCCGATTTTCAACATTTTGAAACAATCGGACAAACTATCCATCTAGACCAAGTTTTCTTAAACTGTGAGTCGCGACCAAAATGGGTATCGTGGGTTCATCAAAAAGGGTATCCAAAATTTTTTTTATCAATGTTGACATTTCATTGGTTAATTATTGGTAAAAGAATTTCAGAAGAATTCTGAAATTGCCATGAAATTTCCTTTGCATTTTTCTACGACACATTTGTATGATATAACACATTATCTTCTTTAATAACATTGAGATCGAAATGCAAATCAAATTTAAATAATTACTGTTTTACCGAGATTTAATAACATAAAAAATAAATAGAAATGGGCACTACCCTTCCACTCATAATTAATCTTTGCACTAGCGCAGTCAAAAGTAAATAGGCTAACAGTTCTCAGTAAAGTCCTTCCTTGTAGCTTTCTTAATAGACAGACAATGGTTTATGTTTGAATTTATTACCATTTTGTATTTAAGATTTTTCTTATTAAACATATTCCCATTTTTCCATGTATTAAAATTAAATTTAATGAATGAAAAATGCAATAGTAGATTACAAAACGACTGAAGAAACTAACAGTTCCACTCACACCTGTGTCAATTTGCACAATGACAATACGATTGTATAAAATTTTCGTATGTATTATGAAGTGCCCGGAACAAACAGTTTAAGACGACCCTCTAATTGGGTACTTTAATATTTTGTTGTTGCCTAATTAAGAAATCTCCGCAGCTAGTATCAACATTTCCGCCATTTCAAATCAGAAACTAAGTTACAAACATCAGATTTAATATTAGAATTTTTTTTTATTATATAAATCGGGTTATTTGTTCAGATATCATTCACGTTTCCATCATTTTGAAGCAATTTCATTACAAAATACACAGACAATCAAGGCAAACAATACATTACAAGTTGGTTGGTTGGGTTTTCTAGCGCAAGGTCCAAAAAGGACAGGCTGCGCCAAATCTTTGGTTCAACACATTTTAGATGGGCACATATGTTACAAAATAAGCAATACAACATTCTAGGTAAGCTGACTAGATTTAGTGGTGCAAAGTCCAAATAAAGGACAAACTGCGCCAACTTTAATTATTCTTTTGTTACACACTGAACTTTCAGCAGCGACGGCATCTTCGCTTTTTACAATCTGAATCATAGTCAAGTAAGGAATTTAAAGCTGAAACGTGAACTTTGTCATCGAACATCACACATCATGAGCGGAAGTCATTTTTATTTCCGGATAAGTGTTTCAACAAACCTCTTCCACTGATAAGGTAAAGGCCCCGGTGGACTGGTTGGTGAGTGCATCATTTTCAATATCGGATCGTAGTGAATTAGAATCCTGACTTAACCGAAGATGCGTTATGTTCGTTAAAGGTCGCCGTGGCACTTTAAAAGTATGCGTGGTCGCACTGTCATCTAAGTGAAATGATATCTCTAGATGGCAGGACAAGTATTGGGGGTTCTCTGCTTGGTCCTTGAAATCATATTCAAGAAGACTCCACCCGGCTGTTTCTATCTAACTGGTAGAGCCCAACTCAGAGCTAGGTACAGGGAAGCATGCTGGTGCAACAACAGCCGAGAAGGCAAAACTGCACCGGAAGATTTTCATTAAGTATTAGAGTTATTTCTCTGGATCAGGGGTGGGGATTAAACAGCCACGATGGGTAGATAAGACATTTTTTAAGCAAATTTTGATTCGGAAACTTACAAATAGGCAGCACTTTCAATCCCCGATCGTCACTGAACGTGATCATGGGCCTAATAAACACTAAAAAGTAGCTCGTGAGCTAAGAAAAGTCTTGCCATCAACTTTTTAAAAAATTCTCCTTTATCACTTGATTGCTGCCCACCTCTGCTTTAATAGAAACGCTCACTAGCTTTACAACAGCAAGAAATTTTTTTAAATGGCCTACAAAAAATATCTCCCTTTCTGGCCTTTAGAAAGATAAATACATTTTTTAAATCGTCTTTGCCGATTTAAGCTAAATTAATTACGAGGTAGATTTTTTGTCTTGTCTTTTACATTTTGCTTTTTCTTTTGTTCTATTTTGGAAACAATACCGCTACAGATTTGAAAATTTGAAAACCAATTACTTAGAACAATAGGTATTTTGCATGATTTTGAAAACTTTTATAAGCGAAAAAATTATAAATTAAAAAACCCTCTTTTATTGCTGGTAAAAATCATGAATGGATTTTTTTCTCATCCCCAACGACACATTTGTATTCGATGATGAACTTCGCCCCGTTTGCTGCCGCTCGAAGAATGCGATTTGATGGCACGCAGCAAATTCGCCGATAAATCGGATTTACTATACTGTCTCAACACGATGTGAAATCGATGCAATGTCATCTGACGTCATAGATGTTTTAAACCAATGAAAATTGTAATAAAGTGGCATAACCATGATCTCAACTGAAACAAAAGAAACAACCACTTTCTGGTAACAAAATAATGAATGATAATCGACAGACATGGGACAAAACATTTAATGAAGCGTATATAACTGAATAGCTCACCGTGGCTTAGTGATAGGTCACCGGTGATCGGAACGTGAGGTCACGGTTACGGTCCTAGTCACTGTTGAGCAACGTGAAAAGTAAAAAAGGTTCTGCATACACGTTCTTCATAGTAAGTGCTTTGGAAGTTTCCAGATCTGTTTTTTTTTTTTTTGACACGTAAATGCGGCCAGATATCTGTGAAGTCATCCAGGATGGTGATTTACGTAGTGGATATTAAAATACCTTACCACTAAGAGATTTTTTAAAGCATATAACCAAAATGATTGGAAAAAATGATTTAGACACATAAATAAGGAAAATAAAAATGACTGTACAGTTAGACTGTACACACTTTAGATTCAAAATATTTCGCATATTTGGTCTAGGAAAGCCAAACATCTCGTTGTAATCGCGGCGAAACACGGGCAGTTATTTTCCCCTGCAGTCATTAGTAAAGGAAACTTATTCTAGGATAACGGGTTAGGGGGCAGCGGTGGGATTTCGGAGCAGAAACGTTCCTCTCTCTCATCCGGGCTACTAAAGCGCACCCTTGGGTAAATTTACGCTCGGTATTTACGATTTAGGAGAGCGTAAAGAGAGAGAGAGAGGGAGAAACTGTTTACGTATCTTCAAAGGGAAATATGGAGGCCATCTTGGAAAAGGGCTGAATCTTCTGCGCCGAGAATTAATATGGATGGGAATAGCGAGATGGGGTAGTCTGGAATGCGTGGCGACAACAGGGGTGGGGCGAAGGGAAATCGGAAAAGTAGGAGCGGAAAATGGGAGTGACGTGATGGCGGTGAAAATGAAGGAAAGGATTTGTTTGTCACTTGATTTTATTACTAGGCCTAAAAAGCTAATGATTAGAAATAAATTTAAGAACAAGTGAGAAATTTTCTAACTGCATTAATTGATGCATGTGTCAAATTTAATAAATAAATTATCAATTTGTAATTTCTGTTCAACTGATGTGCCACGTGATAAACAGTTATATTAGTTACGTTTTAGTCATCACACGACAGATATTCCTTTAAACTTAATTTCTGAGTCATGATAAAAACTGTGGAAAAAATGCTGACGGTATATGATTTTTTGATAAATACAGAAGAGTGTTAACTGGATTAAGTGAAACCAAATATATCAAACGAATAGCTGATGAAGATGATATATATCATCCTCATTTATATTGAATTTTGAACATTTATATAAGCTTTTTTACGATCATTTCAAATATCAGTCGAAATTCAGTAAAAATTAAACTGATAACAAATATCCATTAAAATGATCCAACAGAGAGCAATTCGAACGATTTGATAATAAAATTTTCGTATTTATTATGTTCACATAGTGTTTTTTGGTGTGGTAATATGAAATAGATATAATAATGAAAGGTCGTAGTACCTTCCAACTTCTGCCTTATGTGGTAGCTAAATATATTTCTTTTCCTAAATTGAGGTCAGCTTTCACATTTCACAATGGAAAAAATCGGGAAAACTCCCAAGCAGTCACATTTACAATCAACAATTGCTTATTTATGCGAGGAAAAGTAAATATCAGATTCAGTAATTTTAAAAGTGATGGTAGAAGAGTTACTTTCAGATGGCACTATTGCTGTAGTATTGGAGGGACATTTTATGTGGGGTGTGCCACAAAATTCAACAGAAGTCGATTTTAATGAACTTGTAACGACTGTTCACGTTACCATTACGCCATTTTATGCATTCTGTATTTAGACTAAGCGCAATTAGTCAACAATATTTGTCATTTTGAAGAGTGATGATTTGATGATCATTTGAAGAAAGTGGATTTGAAGTACCTAAAAAAGATTGTTGCGGTTTTCCCTATAAAATACAATTTGCATAGTTCTTTTATGGATCACATTTTGGAGTTCTCACACTGAAAGGATAAATTTGTAATTGAAAATTTTAAGGCAATTTTTAAAACAGACTTAAAGGAATAACAAAGACCATTAATATTAAATGTTTTTTACATGGAACTCGAATGCAGAACAATATGTTAAGAAGTGGATGTAAGACGTTTTGGTACCAACCGCGATCAGTAAATCAATATAATTCATTACTAATTAGAGGATTCATCAGGTGTGTCGCTTCTGAACATTTTTATTCGCACGAAGTTGTTCAGAGCATCTGTATACATCCATGCTAGAAGTACGACTGAAGTAAAAGCTAAGTGAAAGGAAAAATTTAAATGCAGTGCAAGATTTCTATTGTCGTGACAATGAATAGTTGGTCATGGTCACTATATTACAGACCACGTAATATTTTTATTTCTTCTTTTATACATCATACAATTAAAAATTTTTTCTATCATTTTAGTTATATGGTGTAGATTTTTAATAGAACTTGAAACATGCTTTCCATGAATTAAATATTTAAGTTCATATTAAATTGAAGACCATTTAAATTTTTCAACAGTTGAATTTTAATAAAATGCTTCAGGGAACTGTATTTTTACATTTACTTTATTTCGATTATAGTTTAAATTTTCAAATGAGAATTGTTTTTAATTATTTTTTTAAGTTTATAAAATATAAACGTTAATTTCTTTATAATTCCAGTATCAAATTTATCTCGTTTAGAGAACACAGAAAAAAATGGAATATGCTAGCGAACATTTATTCAAGGATTTAGATTTTCACCTATAATGTTGTGCATCTTTTCAATATCGTTAACTTGTTCCTCGAATTACTTTTCAAGAGCCAGAAGCATGTATTCCCTTTGTAGAATTCCTAAAAATTCCCGCCAAAAAGAACTATCGCAGAGAGTAGAGACAAGTCGAACCATTCTTAAAAACAAGATTCCAAAAATTCCCGGTACAAGTAATAGTTAAGTGAAGAGTTAGGTTGAGATGTATTCGGAATAAAAATTCTGACGACTTTTCTAGCACGAAATATTTCTTAAAAGTGCTCTCAAAAGTTCTTCCAAAAAGAAAAAAAAATCATAATTTTCTTGCATTTGAGTGTCCATGCACTCCAAATGTCAAGAACTAAAAAGCAAATAATAAAGAAATCTCATTTCGCGCCCTCCATCTAGAATCAAACAAGATGGAAGAAAATTTCTCCAGTTGCCTTGAATCAAAACGCGCCTGAAATATAAATACAGTCAAAAATAAAAAAATATAACCGAAAAATATGATTCGAGGCGTTTACTTTTCCCGTCTTCGGGAACTCTTAGAGGTTCCTCAAACAGTAAAAATCCTCTTCAAAAAAGTGGATTCCATCTCTTCTTGCACGAAGTTAAATTTTGAATAAAAAAATGGCAACACTAATATTAAAGTATACAGTCGACAGAAAACTAAAATGGCGATGAATTTCCATTTCCGGAGATAGAAATTCGAAACAAAAATAACAAGATTTCAGTAATTGTATTTCAGATGGAATATTTCACTTATAGCATGCGGTTGGCTGGTTCAAGAGTTATAAAAATAATGCTTCGTAAGACGAAATGCTACAATTTGAAAAGAAAAGCAGATGGGAGAATTTTCTGTCTTTATTCTAACTGATTTACATGTCAGAAGTTTGTATTTTATTTGATATGAGGTGGATAATTTTTCCACATAAGTTAGGGAAGCGTATGCAAAATAAACTTCTGAAGAAAGCAATAGTTACAAGACAAATTGATGAAAGAACTAAAACTTCTCAGTTTTCATCAATTTATCGTAGTTAGATGGTATTATATTTCTAAAGTTAGAGATGGAAAGTAGCCATTTTCTCTATTACCTGAAGATAGTTGAAAATGTGGTTACATTTTCGAAAAAAATTAAGCTAATTAATTTTTGTATATGATCTAGAATGAAAACTTAAATTAACATTTTTTAAAAGTAAGTATACAATTTATAAAGTTAATTTTTTTTCAGTATAATGATACCTTGTTGAAAAAAGTTGATGAAATTGCTGCTTCAAACTAAATAAGCAGAAACATACCTATAAGTTTCGGTTGTAAACATTACTTATTCGTACAATATAAGCAATAATAAATATAATCTATAGAGAGCCCGTGAAACACAATATATTAAACTATGCATTATACTTTACAAATGGCTGGCTTCAGGCAATGTTATTTACTTTCTCAGTTTTATGAGAAATATTTCTCCAACATTAAAAAGTGGAAGAACAGACTCTAGGCCATTAACAATGCATATTTTTCTTGACTTAATATTGATTTATCATTATTATGGACAAATTCGTCAACTACTTTTGAAAGCAGAGACATAAACCACAAAAAATAAATGGTAAAAACCGAAAATACAAATGGCAATTGTGAATAAAACATGGCGTACGATAAATAAATTTCTAAAACAAAAAGTAGGATTATAATAAACATATTGATTTGAAAGAAATGTGAAAATGAAAACGTACATTTAACTCATCTAGAATTTACTGCGGGTCAGAAACATGTTGTCACCATTTGGGACCTTAAAGCTCTGTCTAATGCTTTAAAGTCGGTAAGGGGTTATTTAACCAATTATTAAACTGCAGAAAACCACACAAATAAGTTGTTTAAATACACCTAAACAAGTCGTTTTTTTAAATGTTAGACTTCAGCATAAAGATGTGAAATCGTATTTTTAAACACCCATTAATTTTTCAATACTTATGGATCCCATCCAATTGTGAGATACATGGTGGCTAACTCTGAATTATACATTGAGGTTAACGGGTTTAGACTACTCACTCATAATCAAGCATATGGTCATTTTGAGACACGGTCAGGTGACGAGGTCACACTTGAGTTGGCACCCGCACCTCTACGTCCAGATTCCACGCAGAGGAAGGTACACCCATACTACACCACTTCGGCTGTCACAGATTGACGTGGGCATGACCCCAAACAACGGAGCTGCAACAACCCAGAGAGAGAAAAAAGTGGTCACCCGCCCAATCACGGCCAGCGCCAAATAATAATTCTTTTAGTGATCTTAACGAAAAAGCAGACTAAGCCACTGGACTAGTTACATATAAACAATTTTGTCAATACATATCCAAGACTTATGCGAGGAATGTATAAAATCGAGAGCTTTTTATAGATTCATGAGACTGATATGAATTAGAAAACCATTCTGGGTAGCTTTAGATTTCTAAATGAAACCATAACCGAATCTCATTAAACTAAAGTAACTAACATCACATTATAGTACGCGGAAGTATTCCAAAGTAGTAAGAAAATCCAGAACCAGTATGGCAAACCTTCTCGCTCTTATGAACTTCACACATATTAAGTAATTTTTAAACAGGATCAAATACTTCTAACCTGGTATAAATATTCTTGATTACTTTCCACAATTTCAATCCATTTCTCGTTTTTTCCATTGTCCCGGATGCGAGCAAAGAAAATCATAATGCGGCTCAATTAATCAGCAAATGAGGAAAAAAAAAATGGCAGTGGGAAAATAATATTTCGTGGCGGCAATTAAAAAATTTTTTCGCACCACGGAAGAAAAAAGAAGGATCAGGAAAAGAATTCTAGTCACGTGAAAATTAATTTCCGCGGATTTTCTTCCCCTTTTCCCCTGAAATGAAAGGAAGAGAGAAAAAAAAAAATGTATTCCATTCTATTCGCAAAAAGAATTTTTTTTTTGTTTTCCCTTTCGCAACTTTCGCAGTGCGAATTCGAATTTCCGTCACCGAATTTCGTATGACTTGACGATTCTGCGCCAAAACAATTACGGAAATTAAATCCAAGGAAAGCATTGGCTGATTAGCGAGTGCCCTTTTGGGTCGATGGTTTTGCTTTCGAATTTCCAAGGGCAATTGAATTAATTTAGAGTTCTCAAAAAGTCGTTAATCCATCAGTTCTAATAGTTTCCATGGAATTATCAAATTAAAGGAACATGAATACATTAAGTGTCTAGTTACATCCATTCTTTGGTAATAAGCTTAACTTTGGTGGGGGATGAATTTTGTGAATATTTTTGCAAAGATTCAGAATCCACAATAAATTACAGGTCTTGATTGAATAAATTCCGCGTGCGAAAAAAATACCATAAAACGGCAAAATTTTAAAATGGCAAATTAATTACATTACTGATAAATTAATATTAATCGATTGATAAAAATAAGTGTTACACTTAGAACACTTAGCAGCCGCAAGGCAGAGTTATACTTTGGCGGGGATCTTAAGACGTGTTGGCGTGATTCATTTATTTTTTTAAGGTATGACGAAACACAATAATATGTATGATGATCACATCAGATTACACCAAACTGATATTTTTCAACTGATCGACTTCTTACTAAAAATACTCAATGTGGGCATCGAAGTCATGGCTGCTGTGGTAACCAGAATGGCAAGCAGTTTGATCACATCTAGTAACATTTTCTAAACCATATTCTTTGCAACCACGTAATTTTATCTATTTTTTTAAGGTTTTTTGCCCTTAGTCCTAAATTTTCTTACAATGAGTTCACATCTTCAATATCATCGTAAAGCGATTTATATTGAAAAATCGGCATTATTTCAGATTAACTCGGGCAAGAAAATGGGTGGGTGTTATAGTATTCACAACTCAGGTGATAAGTTATATATTGTACTGTGCATCAAGTTGATTGAGAGTCAATATAAAAATCTCTTAAGAATTACAAGACTTTTATTCGCAGTAATTTTTTACCAAATACAGGCTATTCCACTTGTCACAATTACACAGCTCCAATTTAACTAATGCAACAAGAAACAGCTTCGTAACACAGAAGTCCTTAGACAGACAACATTCCTATATGCTGGGCAGCAGTATTTATACCTGACTTGGAGTTTCGCCAAGATTTCTGAAACGTTCTAGGCTATCTTGCTTAATAGAGTTCAGGTGATGGATTCTTCCAAATATATCCATTTTCGCCAAATCACTAGAAATGGCATGTTAAACGTAGAATAAAGCCTATATTACGCAATTTTTTGCATAAAATCTGAATATTTCAGATCTATGTGAGATATTTTAAGACAGATACAAGTAATATTTACAAATTCGTAACAGTATTGATAACTTCGTTATTGATATCTACTACAAACTTTTTAAAACTAAATATATGTGTTTTATGCTTTTCCTTATTTTTAGAAAATTCAATTAGGCATTATCTATATTAATAAATAAAATTTACTCAAGAAGATCTTAAGGAGTTTAACTCTATTTTGTTTCTAATTTTTGAATTGTAGTATGACAAAGTTGCATAAATTACATTATTTATCATATCATCAATAATTTGATAATATCCGAATGCTATTAGATAACAACAAGTACCATACAAATAAATTATACTAAGTCATTATTTCTTACATAAACAAGATACTTAATTAAATCTGAAAAAAGAGGACAAAAAACACAGATTTTGTAAGAATAAATAAAAAAAAAAAAAAAAAAAAAAAAAAAAAAACTTAGGAACTCCAAGCATCCGATTCGCATTCCGCAGACTACGAAATTCTTTTCTTATTTCTAGTCACTCCGATTTTCTTATTTGCTGCCATTACATTCGATCTCTATAAGACTCGTGGGAATTCCGCCATTCCTATGGAATAAAGCAGAGAAGAAAGAAAACCCCTAATTTCTCCATTGGAAAAAAAAGGGGTTTCTTCAGCACCAAGAGCTCCTTTGTATTGGATTCTTTCAAACCTATTAGCAAAGGTTGGTCGGTTTTTGGAGAGGGAACCTGGGATTCGGTTGCCGTAGAGGATTAAGGAGCCTCTAATGCGGAAGAATCCCTCCCTGCACAACATCGAATAACGCTTTTCTAGGGAAAAGATGTGGAATGTCAGGAGAAAAAGGGAAGCCAGAGTTTAGGTGGATTGGAAATGGCGATATGGAATAATATGCCCCCGAACAAAAGTTGTAAGCTGAATGAGGGATAACATGGTGATATTCAATATTAGTCTTAAGGTTGAATAGTTTAGTATGTACATTTGGGATACCGTGTAGCAGAAAGAATAAGGGCTGGAAACCGATATAAGATATAACCACCGTTTTTTGCCTTCCGGAGGAATGGTTTTCAGGCGTTGCAAAGGAGGAAACCCGGAAAATTCCAAATCTTTACCTTCGAGCTCACATGGTTGTTGTAGAACAGTATTCTTAGAAGTGTTAACTTCTGATCTCGATCTCAGTCACCGTTGAACGCCAGAAGGATGTTATAATTCTGTCTTTTGCGCGCACGCTTGTCCATGTAGAGGTTGGGAGCGATTTTCTTTTTAGTGGTAGCTTTTATTACATCATAAATATATCGAACTAGAAGAATTACGCATCTGATTTGGCAACCTTAGTATTTACCTCATCGCGCACGGTACAATACTACATCTTGGCAACATTTCTTCATCGCGAAAGAAATTCAGAATTTGGCATCCTGGATTATATGGCACAAGTGTCTTTTGTCTTGTCTTTTTTATTTTGCTTTTTATCTGTTCTATTGTCAACGTGTTAATGACTTAAGTCAATGGAAAATGGTTTCTGAAACCGAAGATTTGGTCTTTATATAAGAAATCGTAGTAAAAGTATAATCAGGTATCTCTTGATTCTCTTTGACGTCAAGACAGGCGCCAAGACGTGACTAGCAAGTGCCCGCTATACAAAAACTGCAAAAATAGGGTTACCAGGATTACAAGAAATTGAAGGTTATTGCCAAACTGTATCCCCAAATCTGGTACCCGATTCTACGCCAAACCTGAAATCGTTTTATTAATAAAATGAACTTCGACAATATTTTCAGACATTCGATGGTGAACTTCGCCTTGTTTTTTGCCGCTCGAAGAATGCGATTTAAAAGCAGGCATCAACTTCGTCGACAAATCGGATAATATGATGCCGCCTCAATACCGCATTTGTAAATAATACCATCTGTGAAGGATATTATGAAACGAAATGCGTCACGAAGACATGGCACATTAACTGATGGTTAAACAGGCTTCAAAGCACGCTGAACATGATATCAGCTATTTTTTTTTACATCAGCTTAAAAGTGTAAGACTTCTCATTGTAGCACATCAGATGGTAAGTTAAGGACACGTCAATGTATTAAGCACTTCCACCTTGGTTTATTTTTCTCATTATATATATATATATATATATAATATATAAATATATATATCATCACAAAAACATCAATTATTCATTGGAATAACAAAGAATTTTACTTTAATTTATGTTTTATAACAATAAACTGATGTTTTATAACAATTAATAATATTAAATACAACGCCATTCCTTGTTTTGGTAATTTATTTTTCATGTTAGTAGAAATAATACCCTATGACATCTTTTAAAATGTTATAACGTTTCCTATAACCCAAGCTTAGCAATTTTGATCAAACAACGTTTTTAAAGATGAGTTACAAAGCATTATTTCTTGACAATAAAAAAATACAAACCAAAAATACATGGTTAATACTATGTAGAATCCTCTGTGCTTCTTTAAACAAGAGTTCAGCTTTTCAAACTATTTTTCAGCTTTTACGCAAAATGGTAGACAGCTTGGACTTAAACATACAGCTGTGGAATGCGTCTGTTAACCATTATCTTTTCAGGTTTTTCAAATAATTTTTTTTGCTGTTAATAAAATAATGGACTTAAAGTACCTTCATGTATAATTGTTTTTAAAAATAAACTCTGCCACAAGTTATCTAATCGTACAACCAAAAATATTTACTTCAATTTTTTTTTTTCAAAATATTTTTTTTTTATTCCAAATCGTTCCACACAATACTTTTCTTGAATCTTTTAAAAATTGCATAAATATTTGCAACTTGGCTGCTACAAAGTACCTTTTACAAACAGAAGCGGAAAGGGGATCCCTCAGTTACCACCAACAAAAAAATTGCAGACGAATCTCGCCAGAAATAAAGGATGAATCACACGACCTGAACTATAGACGAACTTTGACCTTGACAGGTGGCAAACGGAGATAAAGACCAACATATCTACTTTTTTTTTTTCCTTTCAGAAAATGAGATCACTCTTCTAGGTTGGAAATTTCGAATAAATGTTATTTAAAAAACGATGAATCATCTAAACAAGTGTATTCTAAGGTTGGGAAAATTACTTTGACGGTGGTGCATGAGCTTACAGACATCAAAACATGTTCTAAACAAAAAAAAAGGGTTCGACTTATATTTAAGAATAAAACAAACGTGTCTATTTATTCATAATAATAAACAACATCTAGCCCCAATTTAAATTAAAGAAATAGCGCCAAGAATTTTCAAAATTAATGAATTTAATTCATTTCAATAATGATGTAATCCTACAAGAATCGAATAAGAAAAGCTAACATAGCAACAAATAGAAAAGATTTAAGCAGAAATTTACGAGGACTAAAGTAACGTAAATGAATTATCATTTGAATTTTTGAAATGTTATCGGTAATTTTAAACATAATACATTACATTCGAGGGCAATTTTTTGTCATCAGAGAAGATTCAGATATCGGCAAATCCTCAGTTGTAACAGGAAGAAAATTTGAGGCATAAAAATAATAGACATGATATTAAAGATTTTCACACCTGTGGTAAATATCTTCCAACAAGAATTAACATTAACCATAATCTGTTAAATAATATATATTAATGGCTTCAAATAAATCTCTTGGTGATTTTAATAAAATATTTGGCCACGAATATGGAAAATAGAAAAACGTCTATTTTCTTCATATGTCTATAAAAAAGAAATTTTTATTTATATTTTTTATAATTTTTTTAATAATTTTTACGCTAATTTTTTTTTTAAAAATAAAGAATTGTACTAACTGCACAAATGAAGTACAATAAGTTATTTTTGTCAGGAAAGCAGAATTCAAACATATCAATCTTTTAATAATTGCAAATACAGATAAAAGACTATATTAAGAGGGTGCGAAAATTCCGATCTCTGAAGTAAACTTCCTAATCGTATTTATAACAGCAGCGAAATACATTTACTTCGCTATGAAATGTAGTTTTTCATACTATGCATTCAAATATATGAGGTTTTAAACAAAATATGAAATTTTTTAGATCAATATTTCCTAATATTTTTATAAGTGAACAATAAAAAATTTTATGTTGTAAAAACAGTTCAATTATTAAACAGAATATAAAGCGTATTTCACGTTGAAATTCCAACCACTTGCGCCATTGTAAAATGGCGAAAACTCTATTTATGAAAAGTGGAGTTGAATAACGATGGAACAAAAAAATAAAATAAAAATTAAGGAAGACAATGATATGCAGTGTGATGTTTACAATACCGGTCAATGAGCAATCTGAATCAAAACAGCATGAAATAGGAAAACGTTTTGGAGAAAGGCACAAGATGGAATTACGCAATTCTGTTTCCGCTAAAATGTAATATCCAGTGTCAAAAGAGTAATTGGGTGTCGCGACCTACAAGTCTTATGATCTAAGTTGTCTTTGATACAGCAAATCCTTTTTTAGGATGATTAATTGTGGCACTAACGTTGCTATAAAAGATCAAAATTCTCCTCAGTTTTCAATTTCTTTTGCTAGTAATCGTCTTAAGTTCACAATCCCTATTTTGATTTTCAGCAAGATAAGAAGAATCGTACTGATGGTAATAATAATTTCAAAGCGATGTCAGCATCTATTGGTTTGATGGATTCTTAACAGTTTTTTTGCAGGCCTGTTGGTAACTCCCAGCTACAAGGAGTACGAAAGAAGATGTCTTACACAAATAAAGACGGGTACAAAGTAGTTTTCTAGTTTTGCCTTAGTACATAACGGAAAAGTAATATGTGTGTCAAATACAAAATAAATTACACTTAAGAAAAAGCGTTGTATCATTACCATCTATATAGTAAAAGCTTCTAATATTTGTTTCTAGTCACACAAAAATCTTAACATTTAAAAAACCTAAGAGATCCCGGGCTAAAGGAAGACTCAAGGACAGACCTAAATACTTTAAAAATTGTAGAGGAAGTCGCTAAATGATAGAAGACGCTAGAGGGAGCTCATAATTAAAGCAGTCAAGACATGTAAAAGGCTGTCGTGTTTGTGAAGAACAATATTCGTTTCAGTTATTTATCACTAGCAATATTATGAAGAAATACCCACAAAGTTATGCAACAAAATCCAAAAATTTTTTCACAAAGGCTAGAGTTTACTTTATCCAGAAGACAAAACAGGCGTGACAACATTTAAACCAAAGTGATTGGATATATATACCTTCCTGGTCGATGGTAAAAGGTTGGTCTCGAGTGAGAATTTCGTATTTGCAAATGTCGCTAAACTTGGCAGAGCAGTCGTTGTCGTCGGCTTCCACCTGCACGATCTTGTCGTAGAGTCGGTCCTCGTCGGCTTCGGCACTGTATGTCTCCTGCACGAACTCAGGGGCGAATTCGTTCATGTCTTCCACTGTTAGGTGGACGGTCACACTGCGAAAAACACAAACAAAATCAGCGATCTTAAAGGAAACTCCGAATTATGGATAACTTAAGATTAGCTTAAAATTTCTCGCCAATTTGGAAATCGAATTGTGTTACCTAAATGTAGCCAATCTTAACAAATCGACTTTATACATGCTTATCCTCAGAATTTATATTATAGATCCTCTTAGAAGTCATGATAATTTTGATCTTAGATCAGTTTTAAAGACATAAGATAATATTTTTTATCTAGAAACACATTCAACATTCACTTTAAACCTTTAAATTTTAGATTTACACTAACGCAATGCGAGTAAAATGTGTCAAATTAAGATTTTATAAAAGATTTTCATTTGTACTCGCTTTATGATATAGCTTCAATATAAATTCATCATTGCCGATAACCAAGAATTTAGGTAATCCTTTGTTTTGGAACCAATTACCAACAATTATCAATGTACAATGAAATAATATTCCTCAATAGTTAAATGGAATTCCTTTTTCTTTTTTCGCTACTAAGAGCTATTTTTCGTATTTCAACATTTCTAGACAGTTGGTGTTGAATTTTGTTGCTTGTCATAAATTTCAATATAGAATTCTGTGTCATGCATTCTGCAAAAGGTTTCTGTAAAACGAAAGAAATTTTTGAAAAAATAATAATAGTTTATTGCTAAATTTTTTATTTGGTGATCTGGCAAAGACATTTTCGCCAATGATCCGCCAAAACGAATAAGTAGAGAAGTTAATACCACAGTATTTCATGTATAGAAGATAAACATTTTAGTTAAGTTACATGAAAGGCACAGAAATACACTGCTTACTTTTCGGATGTCAATCCATCACAACCGACGGCAGCAATGTCGAATTTGTAAGCTTTCCTCTTTTCGCAGTTTAGCTCTTTCTTGGCGACCAGCTTGGCTTCGCCTTCACTTTTGTCAACGATCTGCACCATGAAGGGTATTTCCCCATGGTGTTTGTTTGTGATAATGAAACTGCATACTTCATCTGAAACAGGAGAAAAAGACTTCTAATTTTTCATCGTGGATAGCAGTAACTACAAAACATTTGGAAGCAAATGACATTCGCAAAGTCAATGGATATTTAAAAATTAAAGAGAATTTTATTTAAAGCACCCCTATTTTCAGTCTTTCAATCTAACAATTTTTTATAATCGGAGTTTAAACAAGTTAAATAATGTTACATATATAAAATCATATGCATTGAGTCAAACAGATACTATACAAATAAATTTATATGATGAGCATAATCTATGGAATACAAGTGTTATACCGTTGAACATTTTTCAAAAAAATATACAGCCAAATGTTGCAATTATTATTCAATTTTTATAAAAGTACAATAGAAAAAATAGAAGTTAACTTGCATCTTCATTGAAACAAATGGATGAAGGACTTTATTTTTTATTTATATTCTAATTTTTTAACTATAAAAATAAATTTGATAACGTTATTAAAATAAAATATACATGTAAAATAATGAAATAAAATATAAAACGGAAGCTTGAATATAATAAAAAGTATAAAAAATGAGTGTGGTTACTAATCTACAGCATATGGCGATATAATTTTGATTTTCTTCAGGAAATGGTCAAGTTTCTAAGGTTTAATTTCACCGATTTCAAAATGGCACGTTTAGGGAAACATCATCGCCTTCCAAGAGTAACTTTTCACAGTGGTGAGAAGCATTTTCACGCGTCGTATAGGAGGAGTTTAAGAAAACTCTTGACACAGAAGCATTCGCAAAAGCATGAAATTCTTCTGTTGTTCTACGAGCTCTAGTGTCTCAGTAGCTTCACACCACCGATTCCCGTCAAGATCAGAAAAGTGAAGTATCGTTTGCCGCAGGTAGTGTTTGCGAAAGTGACTACGCAATACACTCCTTCACTGGGTTGCTGAAGCTCCGTGGATGTGGGACGACGTGTCCACGTTAATCTGTGACGTCCAAAGTCCTTCCGCTGATGTGGAGAGGAGGGTGCCAGCTGAGGTGTGACCTCGTCATCTGACCGTGGTACAAAATTACGAGGCACTTGCTGATGGGCGAGTATTCAAAACCCGTTAACCTAAAGGTACAGTCCGGGGCTCGCTTACTTGGTTGGGTTTTATGGCACAAGGTCCAAAATATACATGCTGCGCCAGTCTGGGGCTCGTCTGTACCACTATGTAAGTATGTTGTTCTACAGCAACGATCAAGATCTTTAGCATACTATCTAACCAAACTTTATAATTAGAAAAATATAAAATGTGATACGATTTTATATTTGAATTATAATTGTTGATTTTATATAATTTCATATGATATCATATAATATCAATAATAATATCTCATATAATATCAATAATAATAAATAATTGTTGATTTCAGATTGTTAAGGTTTAAGAAATGTTTGGGGAACTTAGGAAATTGTTTTTATTGCCACAAAATGTTTGAAAACTTAAATTGAGAGAGAATTAAACTAAAACTGAAGACGTTTGCTTAGAAAAAAACTTAACTAACATAAAGAGTTTAACGCCTAATAAGTTCCCAGCTTTTTAAACCTGAAAAAAATTGAATATATAAATAGTAACTTTAATGTAAAAATACAAAAGTTGTTATCTTTTAATAAAGTTGTAGACATCAATAATTTAAATCCTTACATTAAATCGAAAAATTATTTTTCACATAAATTTAACACTTAAATCGCAAATAATACGGAATAAAATTGACTCCCCCCCCAAAAAAAAAAAAATGAATAATAGGAAGTGGGAGGTAGAAAAAGGGATAAAATCAGTAAAAAGAAGTTATACATAACATGAAACGGCATTCATGATTACAAAAGTATTTTAAATTCATTAGAATGTGAAAAGCTTTTAACTTCAGAATTTTGCAATTTATTCGCTTAATCTATTTATATGTCATTTATATTTATTCATAATTTAAAGAGAAAAAAAAATGACTCATTTTTTCTGTCTTCAACAAATTTATCGCTGAATTGGCATTAAAGAATTCAAATTGTTACACAAAATGAATAATGTGATTTAATATTTATAATCTAGACCACACTCAAATGAACTTAATTAAATCGAAAAATGTAAAGAAAAAAGAAAATAGCAAATTTAAAAATTTTTGGAATTCAGCACATTTATTGTTTCGAAAGGAAAAATGTATAAAAAAATTGCATTAAAGATTAATTATGGGTTTCTCTTGTGTGTAATAATTCACTAGAGTTTGAACGAATTTCTGCAAAAACTTGAAACTTTGGATTTAATGAAGAACTTTTTAATGCGTAATTCACATTTCGCCGAATCAGCTCATTTTTAACAAAATTCTTCGTGTATTAACAATGATTCTCTTTTTTAAAAATT
Organism: Latrodectus elegans; assembly: GCA_030067965.1. Classification (NCBI taxonomy): domain Eukaryota; kingdom Metazoa; phylum Arthropoda; class Arachnida; order Araneae; family Theridiidae; genus Latrodectus; species Latrodectus elegans. The sequence goes on from CM057815.1 coordinate 81,723,231, forward strand.
AAATTTCATTAAACTGAATTGTACTATTAAAGTTTTTATAACAATCATTAAATATATAAAGTATTTCTATAATGATTGCTAAAATAATAAATCTAATTCAAAAAGTCTCAAAGCAAATGGAAAATTTTAACATTCTTTTGTTGTAGCAAATAATTTTAAATCTAATCATTTTATTCATATAAGTACAATTTTTTTGTTAAATGAAGTACTACTTTTTTTTATTATGATAATGATTTTACAACATACTACCGAACAATAGAATTAATTTAAACGCACAGCTACTATATACTAATATCAATGACTAATTAAGCAAACATAAGGTTAACAAATAAGTTAATTAACAACACATAATTATGCTGATAAAGATTAAATTAGCAAGATTATATAAATCAGCATGTAATGCGCGTGCGAGCGAGTTTTGAGTTCAACTGGTATCTTTTCTGCCGGTTAAGAACAACTATGGGGAGTTAGAATTGGCGAGCAGGTGCTGCCATCTTTGGACAGCAATAAAAATTACCCACATGACATTACGTACAAAACTGTGTGGTATCAATGCAAATAAATAAAGTACTGTAAATTGTCCAACGTTTCTTGCTTTTACATTAGTAGACATAATACCACAGAATAAATATCTCAACAGAGCTGTAAGCTGGCAAGGTTTTATTTTTAATATCAAACACAGTAAATTTTTTTTTATTATTATTTATTGCACAAATGCAACATTCCTCTTCTGATGAGCAACAGTATCTGGTATAAAACATAGGAGCTTCCATTCCGAAATAAGCGGTCCTACTATCAGGCTATTGTGACATCAGAACGAATAAATAAAAATTGATATACAACAAAGCAATTTTTCAATGTTTTTCCGGCTTAAATTCATTACAAAACCTTAAATGGAAATTCAGTCGTCAGGGCTGCGGTGATCTCATTGGTTAGGGCCTCATTCTCGTTATCTGAAGGAAGTAATCTTGTATCCCGACCCAAACAAGACCCATCGTGTTCGGTAATGGTGTTTGGGACACATAAATATGTCGTGGTCGCAATGTCCTCCATGTGAAATGATACCTCTGGGGATGGGAGTCAAAGTTTGGGAGCCTTTTGCTCTAAATTACAATGACTCACTTTCAAGGCTACGATGCCACACCCACTGGGTGCCGCACTGTATAAGGGGCGAACACGTCCGTCCCTTGTAGTGCTGAAAACTCGAGATTCTAGTAGGCGGGCATTATACACAACATTCAGTCGCCAAAAGAAAGTGAAAGGCAGTGAATAGGAAGAGGAAAATTTGGGGGAGAAGAGATGAAAAGAAATCGTAAAAAAGAAGCAGAGTTTATTCTACTTCTTACGTGACTTTCAATACAGGGGAATGGAAAACAATAAATTATTAATAAGTTTTAAAAATAAGGTTTTTAAGCACCGAATCATTATTCAGAACACTAAGAAAGAAATAACAGAAAACTATTAAACAATGTAGCGATTGGCGATATGATTAATTTAATAAATTATGCTTGACTATAGTCCATGGGATACGGTCAGCAAGAATGGATGAATTTAGGTTCAATATTAACTAAAGTTGATCAATGGAGACAAGCTAGAACGTTTCCACTTTTCAGCATGGGGATAGATTAAAATGTGCCTTTATAAATCTTCCACTAGAGCAGCCGTTTATGCTACTGAAGGAGTGGATGCGGTCATACTTCTCATCTCAACAAGGTATGATTCTTTCACATTTCTATCCGCAGGGTGGTAGATTTGCGATCTAACATCAGTCGACTGCTAGGTATTACATGAGTTATAGCAGACTCGGCACTAACTCTAGACAACTCGATCCCCATTCTTGAATTTCATACTCGGGAGTTTTCCAAGTTTCCTCCCTTGCAGATATGAGAATGCAAGTACATATCCATCAAAATAATTCAAAAAAGCAAATAATTGTGGATTTTATTAAAAGATATCAGACTTCAAACTGTTAGGATATTTGCTGTGGAATGTTGACAAAATCATTAGTTAGAAAAAAAAAAAAAAAAAAAAAAAAAAATTTAGAAATCTTTTCTTATTTGACATCAAACTTATAATTTACTTCTGTAGCAATTTTTTGACAAAATTAAATGTTACCTTCATTTTCATTTCGAGATGAAATTAATTAATATTATTGGAATTTTTAGCAATTATATTAAGTAGTTGCGTTGCTAAATAGCAGTAACTGCAGTTGTCATGAGTTTATATAGGCTAATTTCGAAAAAAAAAAAAAAAAAAAAAAAATTTAAAGCTGTATTGGGGGGGATTTTATTTAAAATACCTTTGATATTTTGTATACATCTACTGATCACTAGCAAATTGAAACTGGAAAGTTATACAATCACAGGAAATGTGCATCCAGTACAAGATCAAAGAAAAAAAAAAGCGAAACACCCGATTTTTGGCATTTAGTTCCATGCCTTATTAAATGGCTAGCAAGATATTTTTAAAAAGTTAATTTGATTTTTGGAATAATTTTATGACCACGTTGCTGTGCTTTGTAGTACTATTTCCCGATACATGTGATTTTCGAACATGAATTCTGATTTTTGTTCTAATTAACCTTATCATTTTCAATTGTATTTTTCAATTTATGATTGAAACGATTTTTTTTATGTCCTATAGAGAACAATCTATTTCTTTTAGTGGAAACTATGATTTCCACATGGTAAAGCATGCAAAATGTCCACATTTTAAAACTAATTCTTAATAAAAGATAGATTCTTTTAATGAAACTTGTTTCACACATAAATGCTTTTCACAAATTACATCTGTGGTACCATTCGTATACATCAAACAGCTGTGTTTACGAAACTTCCATTTCAAGATATAACTCCCAAACCATTTTTACCTTGGACAAACAAAAACCAGTGAAACGACAAAAAGAGAAGTTGATGACTGGGATATATTCCGGTGACGCACCACCCACTTTTACTTTTCGCCTCTCAAGATGTGGGGCGACGTTGACGGATGGAGGAGTTCCGGAGGACAGACGGAAGACGTCCAAATGGAGATGGAGGAGGTCTCGCCCTCCTGCGGAAGTGAAGATTCACGGGCGGAATAAGGAGCGTCTCCTCTTTACAGATTATATATATATTCACTCACTGTTCCATTCTCCACAGTGAGCGTGACATAAAAGTATGCTATTGTCCATTTAGAGAAGATAATGTTTAGGAAATGAGAGATTAAGCCTATTAAAGTAATCACAATATGCTTATGAAAGCCAAAGAAATGGTCTTGGTGTATTCATCTAAATATGAAAAGGCAGAAAGCGATTCCTTGTGATGTCATGCTAACCATGGGAAAATTGCACAATACTATGCAATAAAGCAATGGAATATACACTTTGCTAGTTTTCAGAATATATAAATTAAATCTTTGGACCATGTGACTATGTTTACATTCTGAGAATGATTTATGTTAGACATTTTTTATTCCAATGGTCGGGGTATATCGGGATGTATTGTCTCCTTATACCCAAGGAACCGGCCAGAAATAGACCTTTTTGGCGCCGAGGCGTTGCCCGGGGTGCACCACAGAGAGTGGGCCTCCGTCGCACCGTCACACATGCCATAGGGGCCATTATAGGGTTGGCACCAGTCATACCTCATTCACACACAAGGAAAAGACAAAGACAGGATAGAGAGAGAGAGAGAGAAAGTACATCAATGTTTGAACCGGGATTCGAACCCAGGAACTTCCTATCCGTAGTTATGCACGCTGACCACTAGACAAGTTGACCAGCTTTATGTTAAACATATTTTGTGTCAATCTTAGTATTTTAATAAAATATTCATCAACCTCATAAAGGAACTACGAGGAATAAAAGAATATACTATGTGTAAAAAATAAACACATCGACATTTATGTCTCAATATTCATTTTATAAGGCAACTGTTATTACATATGTGCAATTTACAAATCTTAAATTTATAAAATTATTTCCTTACATAAACACATAAAATACTTAGAAGTATTTTTCATTGAATTAAACTAAGTGAATGTTATTCAATGTGAAAAATACTTCTATATATAAGAAAATAGAAATTTTCAAATACTTTGTCCATAAAAAACATAACAGATTTCAAATTCGAATAATTCATGGCAATTTATTTTTTTCATGAGTTGCTGGCTTAGCATTTATTAGAAATGAATTGGTGAATGTTCAAAACATTTTTTCTCATTATGAGAATATTTGGCAATAATAATTAAACTTTCGAAATTTTCAGGAGACCTGAATTAATTTTTTATTTTTTTATACAACTAACCGTTCACTTTCAGCATTAGAATGTGGAATAGTTAAAATTGTAAGCGTAAACTGGGAAATATTGGAAAACATTTTTTTGTTCAAACTCATTTTTCAGATTTCCAACCAGATGCCATTGTACATCAGCTTTTGGTCCATCCAGGGTTTCTTTTGTGAGGACAGTATTTTGTAGTTTGCAGAATGTCCAATCCTTTATTTAGTTTTGTATTAAGCAGTAAAATGGGAAATCTATCAATTAAGAGTTTTACACTTGAAAATGAGGCTTATGTTCAATAGTCTGCAATTAGCATTCACCTTTCTGCATGTTTTAGAATCTCATCATGAAAAGGAAGCTTTTTTAAGCATGTAAATGTAATTACACACAGTCACATAAAATTAAACAACTCAATCGATTTACTTTTCGGCAACATTTCGGCAGTTTTTAAAATTTTCACTGAAATTTCCAAAAAATCAGTAGATTTTCATACATTATCGGGAAATTGGGAGAAAGGGTGAAATATCAGGAGTTTCCCGAAAAAAATCAGTAGAGTTGGCAGCTATGTAAAATATATATAGAAATTCCAGGGTATATCACAGCTGCGCGTTATAGGAAAAAGCGTTGTACGAGTATTCTCGTAAAACGCTCTCATATAACCTCGTACAACCTGTTATGTACAAGTGATTCACGCCTACCTTTCCTCGTGAAAAGGATTTACATCGTCTATGAAGAAAAAACTACGTTATGAAGGCGACATGTGTGCGTTTCATTAAAATTAATTGATTAACATTTCAAATAAAATAAAAAAACTTATACAAATGTAACTAAAAAACAGTTTATTTCAAATAAATCAAATAATTCCAAAAAATAGTTTCATTACATGTTTATTCCTTGTAGCAGCTATCAGAAACAACGTTGCATCGATATCTTTTCAGCAGAATATTCTAAGGTCAATAATACAATTTAATTTTATAGGTATACAATTGGCACAATGTACACGAAATTGGTTGTGAAATATACAAATCATTATAAATTTCGCAATGCATGAATATAACGTGAGGAAACCACGCGTTATATGGGGGAAAATACGTGTTATACGAGAGGCATGAAATAGCGTTTAAGAGTACCGTTTTATAGGGGGAAGGGGGTTGTTCTGTGTGTGTGTGTGTGTGTAGGGTGCGGGAAGCTAACTTCTTTATTTCGAATTGCAATGACACAAAAAGTAGTAATGACAATAAGGTTGGTGTGGTATCGTTTCAGAGAGGAGATTAAAAATTGTGTGACATTGTGGTTTAGTCGCCAACATGGGTTGGAATAATGAATTGGTCCTCGGCCCTAATCCCGATTTGGTCCTTATTTATTTTTGTGGGGATATTTAAAGTCACGTGCCTATACTGACTGCCCACACACTTTGGAAGATCTAAATTGAAATATTTAGGTAGAAGCGGTGTACATACCAGGCAATGTGCAGAAGAGAGTGATTAGAGAAGCAGAATTCGGTTCACTCAGTATGGCAAATGGCGGGCGTCACTTGCACAATAAATATATATATCCGTATTTGTGTGTAGGATCCAAAATTGTCAATAGATGTCGCTAGTTGACAGCGAGCATCGTGTATGATTCCAGACAACAGAGAGTGTTTTTAGGGAGTAAGAGAGACTAATGTATTGCGGACGTAAGTAGTTGCTCCGCCAATAATTGTTTGATTTGATATTGTTACCAGTGCGAGTAGGCACTATATCAAAATAGCTTCGTCCTTTTTAAATGTTATTGTTTGTCCAATGTTTGTGGAATTACAGAGTGCCCGTTTTTTAAAACTATGTTTCGTTTACTAACCATTGACACACTCTACATATATTACGAAGTTATTTTTACATCAAAAAAACGATGCATCTGATTTATTAATTCTAAACTTGAGATAAAATTTTAAACACATAATTGTGTGCTAATCTTTTTATTTATTTTACATCGTACATGTTGTGTGGTAAGCTCATTTTCTAAATTTTGGTGTCGTTAAAACATACCATCTTTTTCAGTATCATTTTGTTTTTCAATTTTCTTAAGCCAATGAATACATAAAAAATTTCCTCACTATCGATTTAGTAAAATTTTTTTAACAATATATTCTTATCACACTTTGAACCATCTGCAAAAACATTGATATAACAATTAAAAAATAATAAATTATGTATACAGCACAAAGCATTTTATTATTTTCATTCTTCCATTTCAGACCACATTTATATCTGACCAATTGATAATTGTGGCGATGACTTATAAGTAGATTAAACATAATGTTAAATAAATTATGACTACACGTGAACACAGTCACTGAAAGCTCAAAAACTCACCATCGACGACTCGTATCCTTGGCGATACTTCGACATTTCTGCCGTTCTCTCTGGCGATGGCGTGGTAGCCAACTTCTGGTTTCACGTTTTCTAATCGAGGACGACCTCCTGCAAGAAATAGCATCAAGTTAACATCCAAAAATAAGATGTTTCAAGTATAAAAGTGATCACAAACTCGGAAAAAAAAAAAAAAAACTTGAGAAAGAGGATCTTAGAAAAAAATAATCATTTTTAGATTAAGGTAATACAGCAGTAGGTAACTAAATAATCACATAATTTAATTGATTATTTCTTAATTTGTACGTGAAAAATCTTTTCATGCAAGACAAAAATAAACGTGTAAGATTTAAATATTGATTTCATATTTTGCCAAAAGACGGTGAAACTATAATTGAAATCTAACACATATTTTCATGCCTTTAAAAAAAAAAAAAAAAAAAAGCTTTTTTTAGCACTTTCATTATGTTCCGAATTATTTTGAATAACATGGACACACATTAATGAGACATCATTTTAAATACAATATTTAGAAAACAAAACAAAATAATATAACTAAAAATTCTATTTTTGGGGGATTGTTTAAAATGGGCTTGTCGTCCAGAATGTTCGAAATCCTTAGAAAAAGTACTCGGAAATATTTTTGGAAACTATTATCAAATGAAATTACAAGGCCTTGGATTGCCATTTTACGGCCACTTCTACACATAAATTCTCATTCGACACAGACCTAAGTCCGAAGTGGAAATCAAATACACAATTAAAATAAAAGCCAATAGTTTAACTAATTATCACGCAGTTACCACGAAGTAGCAATCCTGGCGCACACGAGCTGGTTAATACTCTTGCCTTAAGTTAAACAGTTCGTGGGTTTGAATCCCACCTTGGGCATGTATGTTTGTAATGGTTCAGAATCCATTTTAAACTGTAGATACAGCCGTCATTACCTTTCGTGTGCAAAAAATGACCGTTGAGAGACAAACAAACGAAACCAGGTTTACATTAAGCATGATTTTTTAGTGCATAAAAGTCATTAATCAAACAAAAAAGCTGACAAATTCTAAGAAAATTTAAATTTTAAGAAATTTTACAGATTTGAATAATTACTGATTTATAAATCACGTGGTTTCGGTCTATTTCATCGAAAATTCCAAATTTGGCCGGTTTCTAAGGAGGTTTTACACGCAAACATGTTCACATTAGACACATTTTCCTTTTTCAACAGTGTGGATGAACTTGGAACTACTCACCATCTACTGTTAAAACATTTGCTTTACAACTATATCTCGTAAACCTAAATTGCACTTGATGAATGGACTAAAAATTAGAACAAAGTGAGTTTCTCTTCTACACTGGGATACAAAGGTAAAAAACTTGCAGATGCAGCCCTCCCCCCCACACGGATATTAAATTGTAGGCAATATTTTATCACGTTACCATAGCAAACACATGTAAAAACGTGACTAAGACGAGTTAGAGTTTAAAAGAAAATGGATATAAGAACACTGCAAGCATTGATCTTTACTGTAGCATCCAAACTCAGCACAGTAATTTGTCATGTATATACAAGTCATAAGAAGCACTCCTCTGTTTACCGATAAACAGACTGCAACCAACCAATGCGATTCAGGATCCCTCAGGGCGCACTTTTCAGTACTTGGAACCAGAGGCAGATGCGCATTCCAATGCACTCCCACCCGATAACAGACTATCACCCAAGAGCTATTCGCATGCACTTCATCGAGTATCGAGCGCAGTTATTTCTGTTTGTCACCAGCTACGCACCCCCACAACCAAACAAGCAGTTCGTCTTTTTCCTGTCCCGATACATTTGGGCCCGAGAGTGTATTTTCCCAGATAAAAAGCAAACATAACCTCCGACAAAACGACTTCGGGATGGTAAAGAAAAAAATGCCCATCCCGGGGAACGATTCGAACGTCAATCGATATTAATGCGCCCCAAGAAAATAAAAAGAGGAATTCAGCAGTCCATGAAATCTCAACTTCTACAACAATGGCGGCCTGAAGATACTCGATGCATTAAGGAAAGAAAATTGGAAGGCTGTGAATATAAATTTGGGTTCTATTTGGGGAGATCCCCCCCCCTTCCAAAACGATGCATGCATATAACAAACGTCGCGTTTTTATATGCGGGTCTCATTCAGTGAGGATCTCTTCAAAAGTTATGTTTATTTTGATAAGGAAACTATAAAAAATGACGCGAAATTTCTGAAGAGGGTTTATTTCCGTTTAATCGGTGCAGTACTATGTGATGCGGGTCCGGCAGGAAAAATGCATAAAAGGCACTCCCACATGGATATTCGATGAACATAAAGATGGAAATTTAATCAAAACGCATTAGGAGGCGGGTGTATTTGCAGGAAAATTGAATGCATAATGCATTGAAGAGCATTTTTTTTAAAAAGTAGCAAATGATGTAATAAGTAGAAAAATAAAGAAGCTACTTCAAAAGAGCTTTCTTAGTTTTACTTTTCTCATATTTGAAAGATAATAAGCGAAATAACAAAATTTGGAATAAATAAAATTAAGAAAATACTTTTCCTTTTTTCAACTTGTTATATTATTTGATACTTTTATTATTCGCTTGCGGCACAGCGAACCGCCCATAGGGTGATCGGTTGTTTGATTGGGTTTTGTGGCGTAAGTTCCATAAGCTGAATGTTTATAAATATGTTCTTATATAAAACACAAAGCAATGTTTAAATTTTGAATAAAAAAAATTGCGTATATAGTTTAATTCAAATAAAAATAAAAAATAAAAAAACACAAACACACACGTGCGTGTGTGTAACTGGAAAAAATTAAATAAAATTGTAACAGACCCATATTAACACTATTGACAGTAGATGGCGCTGCTGCCCAATATACTTACAACATCCAATGAGATGAGGATAGAGATGTGAGAAATGGAGGACGAACCATCCGGTTCCTAAATACGTTTGTTTTGTACCAACCTGGTATTCTGTAACCTTGTTTATTATTTTATAATTATTAAGTGTTTTCTTTTTGTAACTAATCTTAATTTTGTGTAATGTAATAAATGTTTGTTTTGTTTTAACTTCCATTTTCTTACGTCGCTATAACAGACCCATATTAACAATATTGACAGTAGATGGCGCTGCTGCCCAATAGACTTACAAACAACAAATTGAGATGAGTGTAGAGATGTGATGAATGGAAGTCGAACCATCCGGTTCCTAAATACGTTTATTTTGTACCATTCTGGTACTATGTAACCTTGTTTATTATTTTATAATTATTAAGTGTTTCCTTTTTGTAACTAATCTTAATTATGTATAATGTAATAAATGTTTGTTTTGTTTTAACTTCCATTTTCTTACGTCGCTACAAAATGGAATTATAAAGTTTAAAAATAGAAAAGTCAAATAAAATGCATAAATCTTACTGTTTTTAAAAACGCGAGAATATTTGTATGAGGAGCTTCCCCCAACAAATCATATAAAGTTAAAATATTAGTATTAAAAAAAAGTAAATGCTATCGATTAAAATCTTGACACGATATTGAAACATGAAAAACAATAAATGGTCACCCGCCACAGAATGAGATATTTATTTTAACAAAAAATAAAATAAAAAAAAAAGTCGTGCTTAAGAGAAAATGCTTAGTAAATATACATGAATCCTATGCTATTTCCGTTGACGTGGTGTGAAAAATTGGTGAGAAGTATGCCAAATAACGAGATAAGAATTCAGATGATTATGTGGCTGGTTGGGTTTCGAGAGAGAGAGAGAGAAGACGTAACGTGCTAAACAAACGCTCACCATTTAATCTGAATCTCTCTTTGGAGGATCAAATTATTCCATATATGATTTCCAGATCCATGTCTCCACTTATTCCGAATTAAAACTTAAAAGCCCCATCATGATTCTTAACAATAGATCACAAACTGAAATCTTGAATTTTGCTAAGTGGTCATTTATTTCAGCATAAAATTTTTTTTTTCACCCCCCAACAACTCAAATCTGATTTACCACATCTTGAACTGAGCTTCTTGTCGAGATACTTTGCGCAAGGGTACTTAAGACAATAGCCAAACTATGAAGTTAACAGATGACTTGACAAGTCCTTTGCTACTGGAGAAATGCCAGATTTCAATTGAGAAGCCACTTCATTGTTGTCAAAAACGCCTGTCGAATATCGCCACTTTATGCCACGTTCGCCAATGTTCTTCAAGATATAATTTAAGTTAAATTCGAAGACTCAATACTGTAACACGCGCTTAAAGCAAACCCATCAGCGAAATAAATAGGTATTTTAGTTGAGCAGTTCAGATATTTAGTTTAAGAGCGAAATTTTTATTAACCTGTTATTTTTATCAACACACACACAATGAAATTTGATTTTTTTTATATCTTTAATATCAATCGTTAAAAAAAAAAGTAATGAAATATTCAACTAGTAATTTGTTGAGACTTAGAGGTAAGGTTACCCTCTTACTCCTTACTCTCTCCAGGGAGATTGTTGAATTGAACATTTAGTTCCGTTAATTACAACGGGAGGCAATAAGTAATGAATCCAAATTAGTTATGCACGGATTTCGTAAACGAAGTCTTTGACAGAAACTAGAAAAAAACTTTATATCGTCATTGTTTATTTAAACTAATCATAAAGTGGATGTTTTGTCTTGTCTTTTTCATTTTGCTTTTTCGTCTGCTCTATTGTCCACGTATTCAGGACATCGCAACAGAAGCAACACATCGCTACAGATTTGAAAATTTGTGATAAATAATTATTTAAACCAACAGCTAATTTTTATAATTTTGAAAACTTTTACAAACGGGAAAAAATGCTTCTTTATTACTGGTAAAAATCATGAATGGTTTTTTTTTTCTTATTGTCGATGTGTCATTCAGACATTCGAGGGTGAACTTCGCCTTGTTTGCTGCAGCTCGAAGAATGCGATTTGAAGGCAGGCAACAAATTCTTCAACAAGTCGCATTAACGACGACGTTTAAATACGATATAACGCAGATGACAAGTTATCTGATGTCATAGATGTTTTAAAGCGAAGAGAATTGTTATACAATATAATAATCATGATTTCAACTGAAAGGAAAGAAACAACTATTTTATCATTGAAATGACTTACTACAATAATAATTGGTCGTCACTCTAGGTATGGTTTGTCCAACTATATTTTTTCTATCACAAAAGCAAAAGTGACCAGGACGCAAAGTTTTATATCGAGCAGTGGATAGCCTAACCGCCAAAGGATGGATAACACGAACACCGGAACTTCAATGACAAAGTAATTAATTGTACAGAAGTAAATAATTGTAAGGTGTAAGTTTATATTTCAAAAATACAGAAAGATTTCTTCTAGGTAAAGTATAAAATAGTGTTTTTCAAGAATTGTTACCATTAACGGTATATTAGAAAATTTTTTGACTTTCAATTTTCATAAAAATTTTTACCACCACATAGTGGATAGTCTAATGGCTAAGGCATTTTTTTTCTCCACAGCCTTAGTGTCTTTTCGGGAGGACTTATTATAAACAACAGGCCGTATTCATATGTCAAAAGGAAGAAAACCAAGAAAACTTCCGAGTACTCACACTAGCAATTGTGCTTGCAGAAAATAGAGTGAACAGTATCTACCTCCCGTCTCTTAAGAAAGACTGGAATCAAAACCAAAATGCAATACTCCATAGGCCGCTCTACTATTAATAGGTCATAGTAGGCATACGGATATATAATACTTAAGGCCTCTCAAGTATAGAATTCTAAATCACAACAAGTGGGAACGAATTACAGATTCCTGATCTGTAGATCAGGGCGTTGTGACCAATCAGCTTTTTCGATTGTTTTAGAAAAAGATTACAAATTTGTTCAATATCTTATAGTAAAGTTGTATAAGAGTAAGCATGCCACCCACCCTGTTTAGTGGTCAGCGCGCCTGACTGCGGATAGGATGGTCCTGAATTCGAATCTCTGTTATGGTTGGATGTACTTTTTCTGTCTATCCTGCTTTGTTATTATTCTTGTATGAGTAAGTTGTGAATGGTTGTCTACCCTATAGACGGCTACCTATGGCATGGTACCCGTCTATAGTGTAGGCAACCATTCACACTGAGGAAGTTGGACTATACACTGAAATATATATGGTTCAGTTAAAAAAAGTGGAGCAGCGCACCCCATACTGCCAGCTTAGTTGGCACAAGACAATAAAAAGAGTAAGCATGATTTTGTAATAAACCTCCACTTTTAGCATAAAGATTAATTTCATGAGAAATAAAAATATTTCTGTTAAATTAAAAAAAAATCGGTAACCACAAAATCAATTATTTTAAATTTAAAAAAAATACGGAAAATATATTAAAAATTTATACTTATCCTTTTTCAACTGGGAAAAAATATTGTCAAAGTATCTGGCAACAAATACTTCCAAATGAGCATTCTTTTTCAGAATGTGTCGAACATTTCAGAGAGAAGTAGGAAGAAAATCAATCCAGGCCCCAGCTTTCTCCCTCCCAATCTGAGTTAGGTATTTTTTTTCTCAAGTGTCAATTCGAAGAATATGAGAGTTCAGAAATGGAGTTCAACGATAAAACAGAAAAACAAAAGGAACAAAAAAAAAAAAAAAAAAATCTCTTTACCATCCCGAAAAGAACAAAATTCCATGGGAAAAGGTAGGAAGAAGGAATACGTAAGGGAAAAACAAAACGAAAGAAAAATTTGAGATTGAAGGAGAGGGGGGAAAAGTACTACAACTCTACCGGAAATTGCTTGCAAAAAATCCTTAACTTCAACTGTACTCGGAAGAATTTTTTTTTTCAGTTGAAAGAATTCAGCAGCAATTACATTTTTACCACGGAACAAACAGATAAGAGAATACAGTTAATCAAATTGATTTTTGTCGTAATTTCTCCTCGATGTTTTCGCTATAAAAACACAAACACTATTTATTCAACTGTAAAGTTAGTATTTTAGTTAAATTGGGGGAAAAGAAGAGATTTTTTTCCCCTCTTTATATAAACATTTATGTATTTACAATATGCACAATCGCACTGCGATCAGACACATTTAAGGGAAAGGGGGAAAATGAAGATAATTAATTCGATAACTTTTTAAAGTATTAGCTAATTATATTGTTAATTAGGATACGCTGAAAATAGTCAGTGAGCCAGTTACGCACCCAGTGTGGATACTGGAGTTTTTCAGTTTAACTATTTACGAGACATGTGAATAAAGCTAATCAACTTTTGCAATTAATCGTTATAGTAACGAAAGAAATACATCAATTTATTAACTTCCAGTGATATTTACATGTTTTTAGAAATTTTATTAGAAATAATAAATATTTAATTAAATTAAATAATATAATTAAGAGCATATGTAACAATATACTATTTTAATTTCTATATATTGAACAATATTACTCGAATAAATATAAAAATAGCTTATAAAAAATATAAAAATATATAAAAAATAAATTGAACAATATAAAAATAGCTAAAAATCAACGTAAGAAATTTGACCGTACGTTGTCTAAGATAAATTTCCATCCAGTTAACGCGGTTTAAACATTTTCGAAATAAATATTAGAATATTTGAATCGTTGGAAATATCACTATATTTAAAATACAGGAAAATGTTTTCTTGTTCCGTCAATTCAGAGTTAGCAATGTTAGTACTATGTGACCATCAAAATAAAAGTAGTTCTCTATAAATGAATTCCGACTGAGTCTTCATTTTAAACTTTTTCTTCATGTATAAATCTTCCAATGAAATTTTCTGATAAATATACATCCATGAAAAAAAAAAAAAAAAAAAAACTGTAGAAGTTATTGTTTACACGACAATATTTGTTTTGCATTTTTTTAGCTTCGAAATTCTATACACAACTTTTTGTTCTATTTTGAAGTTTAATACAAAGTTGATGGCCAACTTGTTTAGCGGTCAGCGTGTCTGACATGGAGGTCCTGGGTTCGAATCTTGGTTCAGTCATGGATGCACTCTCTCTCTCTCTCTCTCTCTCTATCTTGGCTTTGCCCTTTTCTTGTGTGTGAATGAGATGTGAATGGTTGCCTACCCTATGGCATGTGTGTGTACTGAAGAAGTCGGACTCCACACCAAATACTGTTCAGTTGGAAAAGTGGAGCAGCGCACCCCAATTTGCCAGCCTACCTGGCACACGAGAACAACAACAACAATACGCAGTGACTCTTTGCTTATATTGCGAATAATTTTAGGAGTTTTTTATGTGGAGTTTACCTCAACAATGTCTCCACATTTTTTTAATCCCGGATTTCAATGGCATTCTTTTAGAAAATTCTTTTTTTATTTCCCTCCCCATTTTTATCAAACAACGTAGAGTTTAATGCATTTTACAGTAGGTTTTTCTTTTCGTTACTTTGCTTGAGGGCATTGTAATTGCGTTGGTTGTCTTCATGTGTTTTTGATTAAATAGCTAAATAAATAAAAAATAAAAGTCAACTTTTGTGAGGTACACACTATGGAATGTACATTCTAGTTATAAATAAGAGTTTACTAATATCTTCATTTTGTTGTAGTCTTGTGCTAGCTAGGCTGGCATAATGGGGTGCGCTGTTCCACTTTTCCAAATGAACCACATTTTAGATGTGGAGTCCGACTTCCTCAGTACACACATGTCATAGGTACCTGTTTATAGGGTTGGCAACCTTTCACAACCCATTCATACAAGGAAAGGTCAAAGAGATGATAAACAGAGAGAGAAAATACATCTATCGATAAAGGGATTCGAACCCAGGCCCTCTCTATTCGCAATCAGGCACGCTGACCACTAGAGAATATCTTTACTTTAAATAGCATGAATGAAATGATTTTTCAAGATATTAATTATGTAGAAATATTAAGATTTTAATTTGACGTTTAACACAAAAGTAAGAGTTCGATATGGAATAGGTTGAATGGTCACTGTTTTTACATTGGTCAATTCGACTAAGGTCAACGAATTTTAATATGAATTCTGAATCGCTGCTAATATCCATATCTAAAATGGAAATCGAAGTCACGAACTGTTGAACAGTAGCCGCTGTGACCTTGTTGATTGGAAGTTCAAATCCCAGCTTAATCGAAGAACCGTCGTGTTCGCTAAAGATGGCTGAGACATGTTAAATAAATCGTAGTCGCAAGGTCATCCGAGTGAAGTGATACCTTTGCGAGTGCCAGTTTAAGTATTAAGGGGTCTTCTGCTTGATTCCTGCTATTAAATGACGAAGACTCCACACAGGGAAGCAAGATAGTGCAAAAGCAGCACGAATTGTTGAAGTGAAGATAACATAAATGGTCATTTAGCCACTAGCACGGAGACTTAATCAGTGATTCATTTTACATAAAAATAGTAAGGCCGTGGTAGCCTAGTGGTTCGGGCATCGTCTTTCCACCCTGGAAGGTCGGAGTTCGATTCCCAATACTGCCAAAGATCCACCAAGTGCATGCGATATACGTGCCAGCTAAATTTGTGGAATCGAAAATCCTGTGGTCGGTCGTTGAGCAGTTACTTGGGTGTAAATGTTCTGGAAAAAATTTCCTTCCTCTCCAGATTAATGTCAAAATTGAAGGAGTGGTTCCTCTGGTGGAGCCATCTATCGGAGGAGTCTTAGAGTGGAGTCGTACTTTCACCTTCGTGGAGCTCTGGTTAAACGAAAGATACATCCTACTGACTTAAATTCGTATAGCGAAAGGCATAGCCAAGTGTCATAAGTAAGAACTACAAAAATATTAATAAATATTTATTTCATATAATTAATATTATATCATTTTAGGAAAAAATTAAATATTTATATTCGACGTATGATAGAGAAATAAGAAAAATACTATAAATAAAAAAGAAAAGATGTGTGGAAGAAAGAGTTGATTTACAGCTCTAGGGCTACTATACTTTGCAGATCAAGGTTAATTCAATTGGGATATTTAATATTTTCGTTTTATATTCTTCATTTTTATCGCGAAGTCAATATTATTCAGTTAAATTCTCGTTGGATATCGATACATGAAATAATTTAGATTCAATTGAAACTTGGAAACTAATCGCATGTCTCTTCGCGTGTCAATACTGACAAGTGGTGAACGGAACGTCTGCGATGCTGTAAAACAAAGTCTGTGTATTCTGCGCAGGTGGTCGTATTAAAGCTATCATTAAACTGAACAAACGCATAGCGCACATTTCCCATTACGACGCTAAAGTTCACTAACATCTAATATTTTTTTTTCTTTGGAGAAGCAACGTGATTGTGCCTTAATTTATGATAACTGGGATAACGAATAAAATAAAAAAAAAGTTGGCAACAAATAAAATGAAAAATCTTTCATAGGCTAAAAATTAAAAAGGAAAACCAGCGCAGACACATATTTCCTTTGCTGTTATCTATGACTGATATATGTTCACGTCAAAAACAAATCAAATGTAATTAATTGCTTTGCTATTTTTAAGCCATATGAATTTAACACTTAACAATGTTTTCAATTAAAGTAAATTATGAATTGGCTTGTTTATCGATCAACGATTATTTTTTGCATGCGATTTAGTCTTTAATTGCTTAAAGTGAATTCAAACCCTTAGATGTAATCAAATTTGTAGTGGGAATCAAATTCAAGAACTAGTGAATTAGAGACAAAATAAGAAACGATTTGGCAGTTAGTTCGGCTTACAAAAGTTATAATAAGGTACTAAAACAGCTATATAGCTTTAAGTAGTAGAAATATTCATTCAAATTTACATATAACCCCACATCTATTATAACAGTGTTACAAATTCTCCTCATGTTACCAGGTACTCAGAAAATAAATAAAAAAAGATCAAAAAATTAACCTGTAAGATAAAAAATTAACCAGCTTATACATCTTAAAAAAGTGTAATTTCTTTGTTGCAATAAATGAGGAAGGAAAACAAAATGATTTAGGTAACAATTTTCAGAACAACTTAATCAATTCATGCAGAAATCTATTCATCGCACTCGAAGAATTAACTGCAACTGTTTTTAATGTAAATGGATCAAAATGAATTTAATTTGAAAAGAAAAATGATTTTAAATAAATAAATAGTAGCTATGTAGAGTGCGACACGTAAGAGACCCATTGTAATATTTTAGAATTTTTTTTTTTTTTTTTAGCGGCAAAATCCATGTGTTTGGCTCTTGTTCTTTGAGACGACAGTGAAAAATTAACATTACACGATTTTGAAATGAACAACTGAATTATTGTTATTAAAACTATTTACAATATAATTTGAGTTTAGATGTTTTTGTAGTCGCCATACATCCAAGACGAACGGTAAAAAAGCTCGCCCCTATTGAACTGAACGTCTCTAAAGGTCAGCAACAGGTTTATAATTTAATAAATGCAGCCTTAACCCTGTCCCTTTGACCAAGAAATTTACTTTAGGAGATCTTGATGACGTCAATTTCATGTGGTGCCAAGAAAACAATCCCCACTTGCTAGGAAAAAGATTTTAATTATGGTTACAGTTACACTTCGTAGTAGAAACGTGACTTTATGCGTGCAATGCGCACGGATTTTTAGCACGCGAGCATCAGTTCTATTTGAGCTTAAATTGGGGGGAGGGGAGAGAAAAAATAGGTCATTCCTCATCCAAAGACGGGGTTACTGCCTCCAATCACGCAATTTTAAGTAATCCATGAATGGGTCGATGCCTCAAGAAAAGGCAGATACATAAAAGATCGCTTGAGAAAAAGAAATTATAAAGAATGAAAATTGAATTACAACCCTTTTTATTTATTTATTCAGTTTTTCAAATGTTCTTCTTTAAAAAAAATTTTTAAACCACTGAAATTGCAGTCTTTTGCAAAGTTCAGATCCACATTTCTCATTTTCTGTAGTTTCAATATTTGCTTACATTAGAAGCAATATTTAGAAGGAAATAAAATAATTATTCGGAAGAACCCCCCCCCCCACACAGTATTTTATACACATTCGTCACAACCAGCCCCGTATACTGTTTCAAAGGCATGAAATCTTTAAATGCAGGCCTACATTGGACTCTCAGGTGGGATTATTCTCATGTTTTAATCTCTAAACTTAACATTACACATTGAAAATAATTTTGGTAGACAACAGAGAATAATTAAACAGATTTTTTCATTCGTGTGACACAAAATCATCGTAGAACTCTCAAGCAATAAAAATATGCTAAAAATCCAATCAAAACCATCTTCCATTTTTTAACGATGCCCAAGACTGAATTTAGGACCATCTAATCAAAGGAGCTCAATCCTAGGGCAGTAAAATCAATAAAAAAATCAAAGTAAACAAGACGTTCGACAAATTATTATAAATAATACTTCGTCTCATGTATTTATTTAATAGCAGATTATGAAGTTCTTTTTCTGCTCACCTGTGACATATACTGATTTTTGGGCCAAAGTAAAAATGGCACTCTACGTAAAACATGATTTCCACTTTACGCACAAACATCATCTCATACTTTCGAATTGCAGCTTATACAATGTTTATTCTTAATCAATGCATTACTTCGCATCTAAAAGACCAATATTCGCTCCACATAAACTTAGCATCAAAAATTTTAAGTTACCACTTTAAGGATTTTATATGGAAAAAGCAGAGATAAAATTGTTAAAAGTTTTCCTAATTAAAACTAATCCTGATGATAATTAATTTCTATTTTGGAAGAAATGCAATTTGATATTCATTGGCAACAACTTACCAAAATTGAAGTTATTAATGCAAGGAAACTTTATTAAATGATAGGGAAAAACAAGTTTTTAAACCATTAAGAAGTTTCGTAAGCCACGAGTATTGAAAAGAATAAAGCAAAGTAAAAAAAAAAAAAAAAAGAAAAAACCTTTACATATGTTTTCTGGAATTGCTCTATTCCATCAATAAAGAACGAAAAAAAAAAAAAAAAAGGCTATTTAAGAACGTGTTTGAAAAGAAAAAGCTATTTTTCTACATTTCATTAGGCTAATAGCCTTCGCGACAAAAGAGATTACGTATTTCTCTTTCATCTTATTTTAAAATTTGCCCATTAGCGTAAAGACGACTTTTAATAAAATAAAAACGATAAGGAAAACAACCGCCATTTAATGGTCAAATCGAGAAGGAGAGTAGGAAATACATGCAAAACCTACACAAATGTGATTTACTATAGACGATAATCCTCCCCCCCCCCTACTTCCTTGTACAACAAGAAAGAAAGAATGTGAAAAAGAAACCCCTTCCCAGAGTCAAGGAAAAAATAATTAACAATAACCTCATGCATTTACGCGGAACTTCTAAGGACAAAAATAAGACATGCTCACAAAATGTTTTCAGTTTTTCGCAGTTAACTGATTAAGTCAATTTGCGGAATTGTTGATGTTGTCTTGCGCCAGCCAGGATGACAATATGGGGTGTGCTGTTTCACTTCTCCAATTTTGGCGTTAAGTCCGACTTCCTAAGTACACACATGCCATAGGTACCCGCGTTTATAGGGTCGGCAACCATTCACAACTTATTCATATTGGGGAAGGACCAAGACAGGATAGACAAGGAGAGAAAGTACACCCATCCATAACAGGAATTCGAACCCAAAACCTCCTTATCCCCAGTCAAGCTCTCTGAATTTGCGGAATTAAAATTAGTATTAAGAATATTTCCTTTTGTGTTATTCGCAGATTTAAAACAAACATTTGCAGAGTGAATAAAGAAATACACTTTATTTGGATGTTTTTAAGCACATGGAAAAGGTAAGACAAATGCACAGAAACAATCATTAATTAGCAGAATTCAGGCTAATACAATTTCACAGCTAAATACTGTTTTGTACAGATCTCAAGCTTACTGGCACAAACTGGTTGGCAGGAAAATATGCAGAAAATGTTGCCAATTCCTCCAAAAGACCTCAAAATATGCGCCAAGAAGTTTAATTTAAAAATCAACCATGTCGCTAGTTCTGACATGAAATTGGCGATTTCATGGCTAGTATGGCAACTTGGATTCTTAAAAGCTACCATAAACTAAACATCGCAAGGAATAACTCTGCTTATTTAGTTGAATCTTCCGAGAAAACAAAACTTACAGGAAAAGTTTCAGGCAACATTCGGAACAGTATATTTGACAGTTTATTTCGGTGTGAATTTCAGTTGAAGTTTCACCTTAATCCAAAATGCAGAGCAGGTAAATTTGACGAGTTAAAATACAAACAATTTTTGGAGCGGACATGCGAAAAAAGAATTGTCTTTGTTCCAAACTAATCAAGTACAAATTTCATGGTATATTTCTTTTAACATGGAAAGAAAATGGCAGAAATACTTATAAAGGTACAGGTACAGGTGAAATAAAAAATGAATCCTTGATCTACCATTAAGTAGTTACTCCTATTTTATTTAAAAAACAAATTATACAATGGAAATTTTCAATATAGAGCTTTCTTTCTTAACCGACAGCTTTTAAAAGAAAAAACACAAAAGAAGATATCGCATTTAAAAAAAAAAAAAAATTATTAATTATATTTTCAGTTTTAAAGAAATTTTCAGAAATCACAAAATGCAATATTTATTCGAACTAACCATCTGATACACAAGAAAAAGATTCATTTTTTCACATTTTTCAAAAATGATTTATTCATTAACTGTAAGTTAATAAATAAATTAGTGTTGTGCATCCTTTGAAATTGGCTTATGGTCGGAGTTTCATAGATGCTAAAACATATTCACAAAGAAAAATGGACCTTCAAACAGATACAAAGACAAATGTGCACACACAAAAAAAGTTCAAATACAACAACGATCTTCAGAAGTGGCTAGGATCGAACCCGGAACTTTCAACTTCGATGTGTAGTTCTATAACTATGTCAAAGTGAGGTATTTATTAAGAGATTCTTAAAACTTTTCATTAAAATTATATAACAGCAACAAAATAGGAATAGATTCGAATATGACACGTGATTAACTTTAGCCTGACAAGTGTTACTTAAAAATATTTTTTAAGTGAGATTACAATAAAAATATCACAGAATCGCAAAAGAAAAAATTCATTTTATAAATTAAATTTCAATTGAATTTCGGTTTTTAACATGTATTATTTCAAATTGATTTCATTTAACAAAACAGTTGATTTATGACTTTTCCAATTTATAGAATTTATACTTACATAAAATTCTTTTTATTATGAAAGAAATTAAACGCAAAAATATATGCTATTATTTTACTACTTGTTTTCCAAAATAAAAAATTCACATACGTAAATAACTAATCTCAAATGGAACGATAAAAAAATTAAAAAAAAAAAAAAAAAAAAAAAAAAAAAACTTGATTGTAATCTTATGAAATAAATATAGAGATAAAATTTTAAGAATATCATTATTTATTAATAAATAAATTTTTTATTTTGAATGCTTGAGTAACCAATTTATAGTGGTTACTTTTTGAAGCAACTGCTTAATTTAACTGTTGAATTTAATGCCTTATTCCCCCCTTTTTATCAACCGTTTAATTTAATGCCTTATCCCCCCTTTTTATTTTCGTTCAGTTTCAATTGATTTAGTTTTACCTTGTTCCATAATAATTTAGTCAGGCAGTGTTCGCATGCACACATAATTTTATAACAAAAAAGCAGAAACAAAAATTTTCGGACGAAAATTTTAAAAAGTATAACGTTGTCTTCCAAATTAATAACGTATTTAAAATTTGGAGCATATCGAATAATTGATAAACTAGTCTCAAACAACAAATAAAATTTTTAACAGAAAGTAAATTTAAAAAAAATTAAATGGGTAAAAAGGCCATAAGAGCTTCACTTTAAAGTCACGCAATATTTTTCGCATATAATACTCAAAATGGACGGTGAAGACTTTGTTTCAATGAAGTGCACCGATTGGTCAATGGAATCTCAAGCGAGCACATCTCTTCCATTTCAACAATATGGCGGATATGATATCTATATGACGTAATTTTACAGGAATATATTAAACAGCTCTAACGACTTTGTAAAAATGGCATCAAATTATAAGCATACAAGTAATGTTAAAAGAAAAAGAGTACAATTTTATGTTGTAGTCAACAAAAAACTCTTATGGGGGGCATTGCGATTAAATTTTTTAAATCAGCAGGGTCAAGTATTTTCTTGCAGTAACTGCACGAAGTTATTACACTCGCTAAAACCATATAATTGTAGTAAAATTTCGTAGATAATATTTAACTTTTAATTTCACTAATAAAATATGAATTTTGATATACGAATATTGATTTATATGTCACTCTATGATTACTTTTAAGATGATTAAAGTTACACTTTAAAGTAGATTATGAGAGCCACTTTAAACATATACACCCAAGATGTGAGAATCGAACCTACAATATTGCAATAGGCCCCAACTAGCATTTTAATCTAAAAAAAAAAAAAAAAAAAAAAAAAAAAAAAAAAATTACAAAAATTAGAATAAAAATACTCCAAATTTAATTTTGATAGCAGACAAGTGCCCATTCATTGTTTTACTTTTATAAGTTGAGAAATATTATATACATGATTTTATTCCGATACATTATTTTACGAAAATAAGGTAATCAAACAATAATGATAAAGGTTCCACCTTTTTTGGTGTTAGTAATCAAATTTTGGATTAAAAAATTAAGTTACCACGACACAACGTATAATAAAAAACCAATGTTGCAAGGTTCCAAATTAATATTATATACATGATTTTATTCCGATACATTATTTTACGAAAATAAGGTAATCAAACAATAATGATAAAGGTTCCACCTTTTTTGGTGTTAGTAACCAAATTTTGGATTAAAAAATTAAGTTACCACGACACAACGTATAATAAAAAACCAATGTTGCAAGGTTCCAAATTAATATTATATACATGATTTTATTCCGATACATTATTTTCCGAAAATAAGGTAATCAAACAATAATGATAAAGGTTCCACCTTTTTTGGTGTTAGTAACCAAATTTTGGATTAAAAAATTAAGTTACCACGACACAACGTATAATAAAAAACCAATGTTGCAAGGTTCCAAATTAAGATTTTACACAAAGTTTGAAGATGCAAACACAAAATACATATCATTTAAAGTTGTCCCAAAATAAAAGATTTAACATCAATTCGTGATTTATAAATGTCGTTTTCAGATCCACATTCGAGGCCGAAGTAGAAAACTCACAGCTGAAGTTATAAGAAAATTTCCAATACTCCCATTTTAAGTACTTACGGTGGAGACTTTTAAAAAGCTGGCCTCGGGCCAAACGATATTTTTTGGCGCTTGTGTCACATGATGAGTTTTAATTAGCAAATTAGCTCCGAGCAGACGATCGATGAGAGTTTTTGGCCGCGTTATCGGGTCCTTCTTCGCAGTGCTTGAGAAAAGAGTTATCGTTTGAAGACTGCAAGAGGAGAAAATTACTTTCCACCCGCTTTCACGATTTATTGAAGTGAGGAGCAAATTGTTATTTTAATGAATTTTCCAGCCACCCCTCCCCTCCCCCCGGTACGGTATGATCAAGCAACCCGTTTTAATGGCGAGGACATTCAGGCCATCGTCTGATGCGACTTGTACGCCCACTGCGCAGGTGCATGTGATGGCGAAATTCCAAACGATTTCGCAACCTCAGCGATAAGTTTGGGGTGATATTCAACGCGCACTTCCATGAAATGATGTTCAGTCATCTATTTTGACGACACCGAGAGCAATACTGAATGGCAGGCTGAAACTGATCAAAAACGCCTCAAAACTTTGTGCAGAAGGCGAATCGAGTAGTAGTTAGAGCTAATGACCACTAATGAACAGCGTTCTCGAAGGAAAACATGTGGTGAAATAAACATTATATAGTTCAGAAGTTTTAAAAGCGTAATACTGGATAATTCACTTTATATTTACTTGAATAATCCAACATTTCTCGGATATACCGTTATTCCACTTTCTGTATAAAAAAAAAAGGAACAGCTGTAATATAAAATCGTAATTATAAATATAATTATGAGTTTGATACTCATGAGGTTTTATTTTAGATATTGTTTTCACACACCGTTTCCCTCCCGAGGATTTGATTGTCGATCTACAATCGTCACATAACTGTGCAAGCTTAGACGGATCCATGGTTCAAAATGCGATGCTGCGGTGGGCTGGTTGGTTAGGGCGTTTGTTCTCGTAATCGGATGGTAGAATTTGAATTCTGATTCAAAGAAAACCAGTCATGTTCGCTGTGGTGTATTAAAATGTCATGTCACAATGCTCTCCATGTGAAATGATACCTCTAGGGTTGGCAGACTAAGACTAAGGTTTTTTTGCTTGGGGTTCCTACTTCTAAATCAAAAAGATGTACACACTGTATGTACCACGATGGCAACCAACTGGATGCCCCACTCGTTAAAGTCCATAACTTCGGTCTCTTCTCGTGCAGAAAAAATGGTAAAATAAAAAATTTAACTCATCCATGTGTCGATTTAAATTAATCATAAAGTGGATGTTTTGTCTTTCTTTTTTCTTTAAGTTTTTTCATCTGTTCAATTTTGGAAGTAGTATCACTAAAGATCTTAAAATTTGAAAACTAATTATTTAGAACAACAGGTAATTGTCAAGCTTTTGAAAACTTTTACAAACGGAAAATAAAGGCTTCTTTATTACTGGTAAAAATCATGAATGAGTTTCTTCTTATTGCCAACGACACTCAGACATTTGATGGTGAACTTCGCCTTGTTTGCTGCCGCTCGGTGAATGCTATTGGAAGTCAGGCAACAAATTCGTCGACAAGTCGGATTGACGACGACGTCTCTATACCATGTGACGCAGCTGACACGATAACTGACGTCATGGATATTTTAAACCAATGAGAATTGCAATAAAATGACGTAATCTTTATCTCAACTAGAAAGAAAGAAACAACTACTTTGTGGTTGTTTCTTTCTTTAAAGTGGTTAAAAAGGATCCTAGTAGCCAGGCATCCTAATTAATAACAGTAGTTTAAAATGGATCTTGAATCATTACAAGACACAGGCCCCAAGAAGGAATTAAGCTCACAAACTACGGAGTGATGCACATACACTGTTCAACAATCGACTCCTCAGAGTTAAACATACATATATAGCGGTGCAGGCGAGGTTCGGATTCTTCCTTTAGATTAATGCGTTTGGAATACTCGCCCATTGCGAAGTCCCTCGTCATTTTGAGCCACGGTCATGTGACAAAGTCACACCTGAACTGACAACCTCCTCTTCAGCTCCACGCCACATCAGCGGAAGGACTTTGGACATTACATACTAACGTGTACACGTCCCAAATCCACGGAGCTCCAGCAAACCAGTGAAGGAGAATACGGCGTGTGGTCGGTCACCCCCCAACCACTGCCTGCGTTAAATGGTGCTTTTAAGCGGCGTGTGAGCCACTGGAGCTAGTCAGAGTTAAACAGCAGAGTAAGCGAACGCGCGTTGCACAGCCGAAAGCTATAATACAACATTAATATCTATCATTTTTAACACAACAAGTAATTTTCGACAAGTAACCATAGTCTCACAATTTTAAAACGTCTTTTCCTCCATATATCTGATGAGTACAGACTAAAGGAAAAAACTTACACGCCTATGTTTTCCGCGCGGATAAATTCTTCCAGAAAATATTTAAATTCAATTTCTAAAATAAAAAAGAAAATGAATTAAAAATTTATATTTTCTACTCTTGAACTATTACAGTTTACCGTAGTTATTTTCAAAATATTCAAGAATCAAACTGGAGCCCACGCGAAATGCAGTACAGGAAAAATAAAAAGGGACGCGCGTGGGTTTTTAATTTGAGGTTTTTGCGACATCAAACCTTTCTTCACCACTGATCGATGATAAAGAGTATATTCAAGTCTCTATATAAAATGGAAAAGTAGAAATTTAAAAACAGATTCATCACAGAAAGGGACAAGTTTTTCAGAGAAACATTGCTCAACCATGAGTTGCAACATCAAGAAGAATTTGAAAGAGTGGAGAGAAAATCCATATGGGTTACTGCACTATCAATATCTTTTGAAAACAGATATGATTCTTTTTTTTTTTTTTTCCACCACTAGAATTGAATGCTGAAGAATTCGGCAATGAAATAGTTTCTCTAGAAATTTGCTATAGCAACTCTAGCATAAATAAAAAAATAGCGGTCGTATATAACGTGCGTTGATATTGTGTAATATAGTCTACTTATGTAAATATACTATCAGCTAAAATCTAGAGCAATTTCTGACCAAAAATTACGCAATAGAACTTAAGATATAATGGTGAACCTGGAGAATACTTTGCTTAAGTAGATTAATTAGATTAACGAATTGAACGTATATTTAGCGCCAATTTTTCTCAGAATTTCCTATATTATTTAATAAAGAAAATCTAGAGGTGGAATTTAACACCAGTATTTATATTTCGCTGAAATAATGAATTTTTTTTTTATATTTTGGAATGAAGTACACTATTGTAGCAAAATACTCCAAACCGCATTCCTGTAAAATGTGCTTTTCCCAAAGCTCAAACGAAAGACTTGTTCTCGAAGCATTTAGTCTATCACCAAATGGGTTATCATATTTGATTTGAAATCGCCCGTTTGGCAACACTTTTCATAAAACTTCGCTGCATATTTCAGATTTTTCGGGGATTCCCCAGAAATTAGATGAGGGCATATGTGAGGGGAGGAGAACAAATTAAATTTCAGAGCTTATAGCTCTATATTTTGTTATAAAGCTAAGATCACTGTATTAGTCCAAAGGCTAATGATTGATGAGGGATTTAATGTACATGTTTAATTTTTGCGACTTAGGAGAAAGTGTTTGAGTTTCTACAAGAAATTTTTAGAAATATTATAGAATAATGTTTATTCGCAAATATATTTATAAGCAACAGTGCTTCGCTGTCTGAATCAAAATAGTTAAATTGACACCAGATAAAACCATGTTCGTTTTAAACTTCCACGTTACATGAGCGGAAGGAAGGAGATCACAATTCATCGATATCCAGTCTATATCAACTTAAAAATCGTTGATAAAGGATAAAGCTCTTAGTTTTTCTGTCCCAAAAGCAATGCACTTACTTTATTGTTTTACTTATTCTATGTTGCTATTTTTCAAACAAGATTTCACACCTCTTTTTAGGAGGGTGGGGGGAAAAAACTAAAATGAAATTAATAAAAAAAGGCTTTTGTCGAGAATTAATTATTTTATTTCACAACCTGATTATATTTATTTCATGCTTTGATATTTTAAAAACTGATAATAAGCCTAAATTATCATTCAATAGTTAATATTCTGTTGAGACAGTAAAATATTCGTAGGAATTATTCTGAAAAACAAATGACAGCGAAAAACCATTCTCCAAACATATAAATTCTTGTTAATATTTCAAATATGAGTCTAAAATTTCTGAGGAATTCCCGCGAGGATAAATAAATCCACATAATTGTTTTCAAAAATTTATTATAATAAAATTTATCGTTATAAAAACCGAACAAATAAAGATTTCACAGCTAAATTTAAATTATTTACTCAAATGAAAATTTTTTGAAATTTTCTAAAAAATTTCAGAATTTAATTAACATACCGTAACTGCCAACCTAGGAGTGGGGGAAAAAATCAGGAGACATCACTAGCGTTATTTTTGCTTGAAACACAATGTTTAAAACTATAATACTGAAAAAAGACAATTTCGTTTTTCACATTATACATTCTGGGAATGATTTATGTCAATCTTAATATTTTAATAAAATATTTATCAATCTCATAAAGGAGTTAGGAAAAATAAAAAAAGTGTACTACGCGTAAAAAAATAAATAACAATATGTATGCTCCAATATTTATATTTATAGAGCAACTTTTACTACACTTGTGCAATTTATAAGATAGTATTAAACTTAATAAAATTAGATAAAATACATTGCTAAATAAATTAAATTCAATGGCAAATACTTCTAAGAATATAAAAGCAAATACTTTGTCCATGAAAAACATAATACATTTCAAATTCGAATAAATCGTGTAATTTTTTCATGCATTGTTGACTTAGCATTTTTTTTTTTTAGAAATGAATTGGTGTAACTACTGTTCAAAACAATTTTTCTCATTTTGAGAATATTTAATCATAATTAAACATTCTAAATTTTCAGCAGAAAGATCTGAATTTATTCCTTATTTTTTTATATGACTGAACATCTGTTCACATTGTGCAGTAGAATATAAAATAATTAAAATTGTAAGCATAAACTGGGAAATAACGGAAAACATATTTTGTTCAAACTCATTTTTCAGAAACTTATCTACTGAAAGAACTCAACAATTTTTTTTTTTTCCCGCAAAATCTCAGATGTTTAAGTTCTTCACTGAAATTGTCGAAAATCAGTAGAAACGATGAAATATCAGGTGTTTCCCGATAAATTCAATAGAGTTGGCAGATATGATGTACCATTCGTAACTGGCATCGATTTAAGGCGAATATTTTTCGATTGGATAAATATATTTTAGTTCCTGCTTTGTTTTCAATTTCCGTGAAATGGTTTTATCTTATATTAAAAAAAAAAAAAAAGCATTGGCGATAAAAATTTTTGAACGGACGTTTTTACAAGAATGAAGAGATACCTTCGATGTTAATGCTCAGCGGGAAAAACAACGCATGGGTATTTAGACGCAGAAGACAACTAATAAAACACGCAACGCGACACACAAAAGGCGAAAGCACAAAATAGTAAAAAAAACACACACACAGTCACTAGTCCGCTTTTAAAGATAAAATAATAAAAAAATACCTTAACCCAAATACAATACAATAAAAAAGAGTGCCATTTAATGAAATGGGATAACGCAGTCGCTTCACTTAAAAAAGGGGCACACAATTCAGCACCCAAAAACAAACACACAAAAGCGAAAGGAAAGTACCCTTATGTAAAACAATAAACCCAGAACGATGAGCTTACAATGGCCCAAGGAAAAACGGAGGGAGGGGCAAATGGGATTTCTGCAAAAGGGAGCAAATAATTACCCTTTATTCGAAACGCAATAACAAAACCGAAGACCGGGGGAGGGAAGCAAATAGAGACTAACGTTTAAATCAATAGCAATGTTAGGCGAAGGCGGGGGGAGGAAGAGACATCATTAAAAACCTTCGCATTCCCTTGAAAGGCCCTTTCTCTTAATTTCGCATTGGCCCTCCCTCAAATGGATTCGGATAAATGAAAATCTTTATGCGGGTTTCGAGCAAGGGTCGCCATTTTCTCCGGACTAAAAATGAGGAGGGGATTTTCGGGAAAACTCGCACGAAATCCAGGAATCGATCGCCACGGGAAAGGAAATCAGAATTCCGAATCCCGGGCGACGGAATGCATAAACAGAGGAGATATATATATTATTTGCTACATTGAAAAGTGAATGCTACTCCATAAGAGAAAATTATCGGCACCAAAGGAATAAAAATAAAAACTCATTAATATTACAAATCATTTTCAAGTCAGAATAAAGGCCAAATGCGCTGTTCAATTAGATCCTTCATCATTAAACTATAAATGAATTGGGAAACTTTGGACTTGTCATAGGTCTTTACAGTGGTAGGCTCTCAGTTCGATTCCAGCCATTTCTGTTTAGATGCATACTCATTTGGGTAGGTGTTAGGAATTTCTGGGTGCTTTATTTTGCGATAATAGGCCGACTATTCATAAAAGATCCTCTTAAAAAGAGACAGTTGCGTCAGATATTAATACAATTTCTACAATTTTCTGAAGCGATGTTATTCATCAAATAATCTCAGGCAGCGGAGACATGGTTGGTCAGCGCTTCGTTCTTATGATTGGTAGGAAATGAGTTCGAATTCTGGCTTAACAGAAGATCCGTCTTGTTCGTCAAAGAAGGTTACGACACATTAAATATATCGTGTTCGCAATATCCTCTAAGTGAAGTGATACCTTTGGGGGTAACAGGTCAAGTTTTCGAAATCTTCTGCTTAGCCATTACTTTCAAGGTATAAAGATCTCAACTGGCTGCTCCATCTAACTGGAAGAGACCAACTTAGGGCTAGGTGCATACATACATATCGGTACAGGCGAGCCCCGGATTGTACCTTTATGTTAACGAGTTTTGAATACTCCCTCAACACCAAATGCCACGTAATTTTGAGCCACGGTCAGGCGACGAGGTCACACCTGAGCTGACAACGATAGATATTAATGTGAACACGTCCCCAATACACGGAGCTCCAACAACCCAGTGAAATAGAGTAACGGCGTGGTCACCTCCTCAAACTCTGCCCGCGGCAAATGATACTTCAGATTTTAACGGGAAGCGATGTGAAGCTACTGAATCACTGGAGCTCAGGGCGTTAGTACAAGAAAGCACGCTGGAGCAATAACATAAACAATAGAGCAGTTTCTAATATAATGTCAACATTGCCAATGGATGGATCGCAATTTTCTCAAACGAAATTTGATACCAGGCCCTGTTTAACATCAAAGAGCGTGTTTCTTATCAGCTATCGGCAAGCAAGTCTATCATGCTGGATGCTAGAAAATAACTTGAGGGTTTCCCTGTTTTGACCACTAAAATACTTTTAGTTATTTACAAAGATTTCTAGGAAGATGTTTTACTACAAAGCTATACGCAAAGGAGCTGTTGTTGCACCAGTATGCTTCCCTGTACCTAGCCCCGAGTTGGGCTCTACCAGTTTGATAGAAGATGCAGGGTAGAGTCATCGTGATTTTGAAGTAAGGACCAAGCAGAAGACTTTGAACACGTGGCCTGCCCCCCTAGATGTATCTTTTCTCTTGGAGGAAATTGCGACCACGCCCAGTTTTAAATTGCCCCAGCCACCATTAGCGAACTCGACGGATCTTCGGTCAGCCGAGATCCGAACTCACTATCCTCCGATAATGAGAACGATATTAAATTCGAAACTTTCGTTGGGAATTCAAAACTTCTTTGCGTATAAATGTGCTATTGTAAGCATTTTTCATAATGATCAAATTCACGTAAGGAAAGGGTGTAAATCCGTAAGACCTGTAACACAACATCCATCTTCCGTTACTCCATCGTAACTTGTATTGAACTTAAAACCTTCAACTTCTAAAAATGCTATCCATGCTTTAAGAAACAAGTCTGTGATTTCAATACATATTAGGCATGATGCAATATACTTAAAAATATATTCAAGTATTATTTTATAATAATGATTAATTACTATTCGAAATATATTTTCCTTTTAGTAAAATATCTTATAAGATATATCCGCCAGTTTAATACTTGTTAAATCCTTTAATAGTTAGGTAATTCGGAAAACTCCCAAACACAACACATATACATGACAATCGCTGGAATCGAACTGGCAACCTTTAGATTTGTTAATAGCTGTCTTAACACTAGGCTAGAGCAAGTCTATTTATATGTATTGATTAAAAATTAATATTATATTATTGCATAATGTTCTTAGTAGCAAAATATGGCCAGAAATTGCTATCAAAAAGGGATATCCAAATCAATGATCAAATTAAGATGTTATAACCAAGATTGTATTAACTTCTAAATCTCTGTTCTTTATTCCAGGAAAGACATTTTTCTTTACGAATACACAACATAAATAAATCTTTATCAACTGGGTCGAGTATTAAAATAGTGTTCTTCCAGACCAAAACCAACACAGTAATGATTTAATGTGGCTTACTTACTTACAAAACAACCAAATCATTTGAGTTAAACACAAATATAACTCTCTAGATATGTAGAGTAAGTTGTTTGTTTTCTTCTCAATAACTTTGTAATATTGAAACTGTTTTTTGGTATAAAAAAATTATAACTAAAGACGGTTTGGATTTGTGTTTGTCACTTTAAGGTCTTTTTTTTTGGCATACGACTTCAGATTAGACTGGCGAGCGAAAGGGGTTCCTAATTCATGACTTTCTTCACTTTATGGGTTCGGAATGATTTCTAAGACGGGATGTCCCACAAACGAGCAGCAACTCTTTAGCGGAGAAGTAAATGATCTCAAGCTTACTTCAAATTATAACAGAATTTATAATCGCTTTTTTTTCACTTATGCAGGTCATAATGCACTTTTACTGCGATTTTATAATAATGACTTTTTTGGGGTTCTTATTTAACATTTGTTGCAACACATCTAAACGCAAAATTGGCAATATCTTTTCGAATATAAAGCTTAACATTCGTAGCATATTTGTCACTGGTTTTAAATGCATATTATGTTACTGATTAGAGGATTGGTTTGATTCACTTGTCATTTTACTAAACTTTTCTGCGCACGAAAACCTGGTTTTCGGAGTATTCACGAAAAGAAAATGTGAATGGCAAAGATTTTAGTTTTCGGTTGACAGCTCGGATAAGCTATTAACCCATCTACAGTGTGGATGTTTCTAGTGGTATGGAATCTACTTTTAACTGTAGTTCAGTATATAATTAAGCTTCGTGAGCAAAATATGACAAAAAAGTGACAACTAAAACAAAAAGGCAACATGTGGCAGACTTTCAAGTACAACGGGTTTCGACAGTTAACTGACATAGCGCAACGGTTAAGAAATCTTAGTATATAGGAAAAAGCAAATGTTATTCAGAATTCATGAAAATAAATTTTAGAGATTAAATAATTACTTTATACTTCACTCCTTTAAAAATCAAGCCGTTAAAAATATAGAGTTTTAATCTTAACAAATAAAGAATTTTCCAGAATAATTAATTATTAAAATCAATAACGAAACTAAAAATCAAATTTCACCACGAAAATAAAAATTTAAAATCAGTTTATTTCGTAAAATAAAAAAAAAGCAGAATTCAAATTAATTTATAATTTCGAACAATGGAATAAACTTCAAAATTTATGACAGTTCCCCCTAAAATAAATCAAAAATAAAACATCATTCTTTTAACTTCGTATGAAATAATTGTAATAATTGCCGTAACTACAACCGTCATTGAAAGGAACTACTTCCCTGCTTTGCATTATTAATCTTTTAAGAAAATAACAAACGGTGGGAAGTGAGATAACTTCTTCCGCCCATATGAAAACTTAGCAGTTCCAAATGGCATTTTTCTTTTCTTATTTAATCAACCTCGAAGAATTTTAATTAAAAAACACGAAGCAAAGGAACAACACTCCGCGAATTCCCTCTCAAAAATCGAACAATCATTTTTCAAAACATTTGAATAAAGGTAGAAAATTAAAATAAAAACGCAGACGATAAAACTTCAGACGAAATTGCTTTCCGGTGGCAACTTAAAAATAAGAATGTGTTCGTACAAGAGAGCGAAACATAAGAATTCGCTGAAATGGAATAAAAAAGGAAAGGAAATTAAACTATCAAATGATGCCGTTGCCAAGAGAATTAATTTAAATTCAGTGAAGCAGCAGCAACAGTTATTCGAGTCGGAAGTTCTTTATTCGGTATTTCACATTTATTTTTTAGAAATAATCGTCTGTTGGTTTCTCCTTAAAAAGAGAGAATAGTAATCAGAAGAATTAACAAGAAAAATGTTTAGTAAAAGACCATTTTTAGCACGTAATTCTTCAAATAATTATGCTAAACAAGAAAGACTTTTCAACCATATAACGGTACTTAATGAGAAAAATAGTAATTTTAGAATATGCTTCCATTTATGAAATTCAATTCAAGTTCATTACCCATTGTCTATTTTACAAAAAGCAAATTTAAATCTTGATGAAAATGAAAACATTAAAGATGTTGATAAAATAACTTTACAGTACATAATCAGTAAGGAATTAACTTCAGATATAAGTAGAAAAAGTTAAGCCTAAGGTGCCCAATTCGAAACTATAGCATATGCAATTCAGCCACATTTTAATAGAAGCCATACAATACATATTCATTACCTTAACTATTTTTGGAACTAGTATGTATTTCTTGACAATTAATTTATTCATTTGACAGAGTTACTGCACAAAAACAATTAAACGTTCACTAAATTATTTTTCTTTTTGACTGAAATATCGAGAAACACTACAAAAATTGATATCAATTGAGAAAATATGCTTGTTGTTCGATATCATTTAAATATATTTGTAAATTTTCGAGAAAGATTGCCAATAAGCATTAACATAAATTTACAACATTTTCATTAAAAATCTAAAAGATAGAATGCCACATACAATTTTGTAATAGAGTTTGATCATTTTATCATCGAATAATTTCTTTCATTTGGAATAGACTCGAAATAAATTGGCCTTTCTGAAACTTTATGGAAACCCCATCCAAGATTACAAGAAAGATATTAAGACAAAAACTACACATTAATATTTTTCGGAAATGTAATGGAATTTTAAGTGAGAAGAATCAGAACCTCAATTATGTTTGCCCTTTGTCACAGAAACTAGGAAATGTCACTTTTCAGTCTTATTTTGGCAATAAAAAAACATAGAATTAACTCCCAAAGACTCCATTTGCGCCAAAAGAGAATTCGATTAGTCCTTCTATAACTAACCTTTATACTCCAAAACATACGTGTAGGAAAAAAGCAGACGATAAATCTACAGCGTAAGAATAAAAAATAAAAAAAGCGAGTCAAAGTAGTAGTTCTTTTTATCTTCTTCTTATTTTCCTTCGAAATCATTTCGATTCGAGACGAGAGAATCGTCTGATCGGAGAAGTAATTAGGAAAAGTGATCTACACCTGGCACCCAAGGATTCTTATTGGGTACTGAAGTAGGCGGAGTACAAGGGAATAAAAGAGGAGCCAGAATTATTCGCTCTGAGATGCTTCGAATGTTTGATGGAATCCTTCTGTCGGAACGTCTGATTAAAGATAAGGGATGCGAGTGAAGATTTACCGCTTCCATTTTCGCTCTTTTGCTGCAGAGTGGAATCGCAATAGAACTTTCAGCACTTTCGCTTCCAGTTCATCGGTGCATGCGACTTCTTTTTCCTTCGGCCAGATGAAAGCTCACGTGATAACTACGTCATCTCATGCAGAAGGCGCACATTGCTATCAATATTTTCATCATTTCTGTCGCCAAGAATTCTGTTCTTTGAGCAAGACAGAAAGAAAAGCATGGCATACTAGGAATTAAATACATTACATCGGTATTATCCATTTGCCATTGTAATTGAATTGTATTTAAAATTAAAATTGCTTTAAGATACATCAAATAACACCGACTGTATTCTTCACCGACATAAGTTGCTACTCACAGTTGCGCAAAACTATGTAACAGAAATAAATAAACAATAACTTAGGTTGCCAATATTGTGAGGGGGTTTCACCAAAAATATCAGCGAATTTATTTTCTATAAATAAATAAAAAAATAAAAAAAAAAAAAAAAAGGTAAAGGAAAATAAAATGCTCGTAGTAGCTTAGGGTAACATCAAACCGAACAGACGAAACAGTGCACATTCAATTAAGCAAGCAATTGTTTGTAAAAAAACTGCGCAAACTATATAATTCTAAAAATACTGTTAATGAAGAATCACAAATCAATTTAACTGTTTGCATTTTGAATTTATAAGCATATTGTATAGAATCGTACAAATCAATGTAACACTCAAAACAATAATGACAAATCGCTTTTTAATTTGTCAAACAAATATCTGCAAAGAGCCAATAAAACCTATTCATCCTAATATTTCCGAATTCCAGTTCGAATAAAATCACAAATCATTATAAACCAAAAAATTTCTTTCTTTGAAAAAACTGTTACATTGGTCCACAAATCAAGTAAATCTCAAAGAAGCTTTTTGAATTCAATAAAAGTTAATTGAATAGATAACTACAAATCACAGTACAACCTTAATTATTATTAACAAAAAAGATGTTCAAATGAAATTATTTTTCAATTTATAAGCATAACTGAATTCACTTAAGCGATATAGATGAGTCAAAATTTAAATATTATCTATTACTTGCCTATAAGAAGAAACGACAAGTATGAACATACAGATGCTCAAAATCTGTTTAAGTACTGTAGAACTCCAATTATCCGCATTAATTGGGACTGGATCCTATTCGAATATTCAAATATCTGGATTTTTTCGAAAAAAGTCTCTATTTTAATAAATTATTGTAGGCTGAAGATGAGAGAAAACACTGCATATTTTACTTTAAGAATTTTTAATCAATTAAATGAAAATGCAACACATTTACTTACAAGTGCTGTGCACAGTACTTATATATAGAGCTAAGAAAGAGTCATTGATTGCTGAAAAGTATTTCTAATCAAGTTGGCAACAGTGAAAGCAAGAAGAGATTACCAAAGATATTATTTCAAACGAAGAAAAATGACTCGGGCAGTAAAACATTTTCTAAATCACCCTATTATTGCTAATCAAGTTTATCAAATCATCTTAATAACAAAATCAAATTCTAAATAAACTCCTTAAGAAATTTCTTTATTAAATACAGTACACTTAAACAAGACAAGGCATGAAACAAAATAACATCTACGAAGAATCTTATTCTGATGTAGACACGTATATTTTCGTACGGTGCGCCATCTCTAGACTTATGATTGCAACAGGTTGTTCGGTCAGTTCAATGATAATCACATTGCAAGCTCTTAATCTGATCAAGATTGTTGGTATGCTCTCAGCTTATTTGGGGGAATCAACACCAGTAGAGAGAATTTTCTTCGATGAACAACGATTGGACTGGCGATAAAGATTTGATGAAGGAATCCAACGGTTAACATATTAGCTTGTAAAGATTTTTACAAGATTAAAACCAAGAATAGTATCAAGGACTTTCTGAAAAATGTTCAATAATAAGTAATCCATATTATTGAACATTTTTCAATAATATGGATTACTTATTATTGAACAATATATTGCTCAAAATTTCATTCTTTATTCAAAGTGTTTCTTCTTACTCATAATAAAGTGTCGGAAATAAAATATTTAAATTTATAAGCTTGTCATTTTTTACTACCCCTAGTTTAGGTTGACAACTGGTAACCCTTTATTCCTAGCAATACCTTCAAAATCACTTTAAGAATCACCAAAGGTGTACACCCTTAAATGCCCCTGACACTAGGTTGGGGAAGTATTCCGGAGTCCTGTGATGGAACATTTCAGAAATCTGGCGAGCCTAACTCATAGGAATGTTATAAAAACAATAGAAGAGGTATAAATATCGGTTTCGGTTAAGCAATGAGTCAGTTGAAAGCTATTTGAGAGTGAAGTAGGAGTTCGACGCACGAGTTATTACCACTAAAACTTATTTTCTTCAATTTTTTTTTTAATTGTCTTGTTTATTTTAACATGCGTAACAGTTTCGAGCCGAAATATTTGTAGTCATTCTGTGACTGAAAGAACTGTGAATAATGTGTTTGCTTAGAGAGAGAAAAAAAATCTTTATTTTTGCATCATCACATCTTCATCGTCACGAAGAAAATCATAATCATATAGTAATGATTCCGACAACCACGAGATGACACTGTGGATGCAGCGAAACGAGATTTAAAACAGAAGATGGAAAACAGCCTATCCTTCACGATTCTTCAAAAGAAAGGATGGGGTTCTTGAGAATGCTGCAAATGTGCCTTCGTAAATTCGTGTAATTTTGTTTTGTGTTCTTTGCAGCCCTAGAAGATAATAAATGATTGATTGCTAAAATAATGTGTCGCAAATTCGTACCACAAAATTAATGGAACGTCAGAGCAATATTCTATTTCAACATATCTTGGTTCAAAATAACGTTCATATTTGATGAAAGGCCGAGCAAAATATTCGACGTTTCTCTTTATTCAAAGTGACTTAAAATATTTATGGTGTATTGTTTAATAGCGAATAAAAACATGTTCAGCAGCCACATTGTTGAGAAAGCAACGTTAAGATGAAAAATTATCTGAATGAAATCAATTCAGATTTTAATCCATAAATTCAGTAACATCATGCCAATATGCAATTATACAACTAAACACGGCTTTTATGATCAGGCAAATGTTCAGGTTTGTCGCAATAATTTTTGTATTAAATTAATTTACTTTCGAAAATTAAATTTTTTAAAAAAAATTTTTTCTTGCAAAACAAAAAAGATTTAAATAGGCAAACTTTCATACGTAGCTTAATATATTAACGAATAAAACTTTTTTTAATAACTTGCCCAGCAAACTTTATTAATAAGAAAATTGCTTAAAGATTAAATTAAAAGTAGTTTGTTTTATTAGGAAAGACTCCTAAACGCTCGATTATAACAATTTTTTTAATATTTTAAAATTACAATATTTTTTTGAAATACTCAACACATAAAAAAAAAAAAAAAAAAAAAAACGAATGTGCATATTATTTTTTAACTGCATTAAAAAAAGAATATTGTTCCCTCCTGACTAAAATGATAACCATCATAATTTTGTCACAACGTTAAGAATCACTGACATTTTAAATTGATGCTAAGTATAGTGAGTTTGTTACATAAAAACTCAGAAATTTCACCATTTTTAATCATATACAATAGGTTTTCTTCCTTCATTAGACGAAACCAAACATGCTCTCATTAATTTTGTCAAAAATGTGCAAAAAAATCCCTTAAATTGGAATGAAGAAAACATTTATTATAACAAATCCAAAACAGAGTGACAACGATTACATTTTCTTTTATTGTTAAAAGATAGATAAATTAAGCAAACCAAAATATTATATTTGACAAAGGTTTTTTCTTTTACTTTTATACTACATATTTTTGCATTGTTAAAAAAAAAAAAAAAAATAAAAAAAAAAAAAAATGTGATAGTAAAAAGAATGAAAATTACAAATAGAAATTTTTTTCGGAGAAGGCCTATAATTTGAAATTAAAAATTGTTGAAAAATAATCCATAAAAGTTTATTGATATATTCTTAATAACTCAATACAAGAATGTTGGCATAAAATGAATTTGTATTGTGAATTATTAAATGCACACGCACGCACACACACACATATATTTATATATATATAAAATCTTAATTATTTGACGCCATTTTTAATACGCTTTCCTGAAATATAATCTTAATAAAATTCGAAGGAAAATCCCATTTCATATCTAAGGAATTTCATAAAACTAATGATCTTAGTTAACAATATAGTTATCAAACGCAAATTATACAAGCATATTTAACCAACGAGCTACCAATTCTCTTACACAATCTTTAAATTTTTCCATACATTAATGTCATCAAAATATCAAGGAAAGAAACATGCATCATATGTCATCTTCAATAAAAAGTTAAAAATCAATATGAGCTTAAAGTAGCCCCAAAATAAAAACTTTCTTCCGAAATGAAATGCGACATTAATTCAGAAGATAATGATAGCGAAGAGATGCATATGAATCGTTCAAAAAGAGAATTCTAAAGAGTAAACGAAAAATATACTAAGTCAAACAAAAACAATTCTCCGGGAAACTTTTCCATCGGAAGAATATTAACTGATGGTTTGTTTGACTCCCGCCCTCCACGCAGCCATCACTGCCAATTGCATTAATACGCATTGATTTCACATTAGGCCTTTCTCCCATGACGTCAGCAATTCTTTTTTATCTTCTTCCATTTCAAGAAAAAGTAAAGAATTAACGGAACGAAATAAATAGAATCAAGCAATGGGGAATAAAATAGATTCGACGAAGGGAAAAAAAACAAGTAAAAAAGAAACTTTTAAGCAGAATAAAACAAATAGTTGCAAAAAATATTGTTCTAAAAAGTTCTATAAAAATCTTTTTTTTTCTCTTTTTTTTTTCTAATGGCAACGCGAATCAGCGAAATTAAAAGCAGACGACAATGAAGGGAAAAGAAGTTCGAGCTTTTCGAATAAGGTATTTAGAGTGGTTTTAACAGCAATACAATGAACAAATATTTTAATTTAAGTTTAAGTATTGTAAATGAAGGTAAATTACAGAAAAGTTATTTTATTGCATGAGATTTTTGTCTTTTAAATGTTATTTCAATGCTCCAAGTTCAAACAAGAATTGAAAAGAAATGCAAATAAATCACAAAAATATTTGCTCTTCAACTTTTCTATTGATTTCAATGATTCGTCACCATCTGAATTATGAACTTCATCAAAAAATTATAATTTAAAGAATTTTAAAGGTAAACTTTTTTTTTCGTATCTATCGGATTATTTCATTTTTGAAGTAGTTAATTTTTTTTCCCGTATCTTTCGGACAATTTCATTTTTCGCTAGGCATGAAATAATCCTTTTGCAAAATAAAAAATTTAAGAAGGACATTAAAACAAAGTTGGCTTCAATACTGAATATGGAACTAGGCGGAACATAAATAATTTTACTTTTGAAAATTCATTTGACTGTTTACTTGTTATGATTGACTTTCTCCACCGATCAAAGTCATTAAATTCAGTCTAGCAATTTGTAATTTTGTACAAAGGCAGGTGACGAGGGTGACGCCTGAGATGGCATTCTCTTTTATGAACTTCCACGTTTTACTATAATTAAAAATAATGCAGGGGAGCCTGGATTTATTGAGCATGACACATTCTGTTGGGTTAGATATGGAATTAACTAATTCTGAATAGAGGCGAATGATTACATGAAAAATAATTCTTCAAATCTCACCAAAACTGCCGCCAAATGATAACAACCCTCGTATTTAAAATGCTAGAGCTTGAAAAAAGGGGTCAGGTATCGAGCTTTCTATCTTAGGACATTCATATTTGATTCTATGAGTTTACAGTTCATAATATAATATAACAGTAATAATGACAAATTGATTTAAATTTGAAATATGTTAACGTGTTAAAATTAAGCTATTGCTAAGATTTCATAATTATTTTAAATAAATAAAAACTAAATTTAAATATTTTTTCCGAGTATTCGCGATTTTTTTCGCCTTAAAATAAAATAAATAACATAAGTATAAAGTTGCTTAAATTTTTCATTTAAATCTCTATAGCAAACAGATTTGGATTTTCATTTGCCAAATTCGTCACACTAAATAAAGACTTAAATAACAAGAAGCTTTAAATTGCAAGCACCTTTCAATTTATGACACTTAAACCCAATTTACGGGCGGAAACTAAACCAGGATATATGGAACAAAAATATTTATTCTTCACCGGATTTAGGAAAAAGTGAAAGAACAACACTCGACACCATCTTTCAAGCACCTCGAATGTTTACAAACGAAAAATCGTCTGGAAACCATAACAAGATCTAACACAGTCAGAACTCGGAAAGAAAACACAGCAGCTGCTTGTTTAAAAAGAGCGTATGACACGCGTAATTCTTTTTTTATTCGAAAAGGAGGTGTATTAAGAACAGGTCTATTTATGTAGAACGAATACTTAAAAATATGGTTCGAATTTCAGATAAATAATAGTAACTTCTTTTTTCTTTACTTTTTTTTTTTTTTGGTGATAGCATTTATTTGTAAGAATTAATTTTCATACAAAAAATATTTTATGAATTAAGAACTTGTATTTAGTAAATTAAGAACTTGCATGAAACAGATCAAAACAATTTCTATTTGAGGGGAATTTCTCTTTTAAGCGAATTTTATTTCGGTAGCTCAGAAATATTTCTAATTTAATGATGTTTGATTGCATTTAAAGAAATTTTATTCTGAATTCTCTATAATGAAGAAATAGATAATTTTTCAGATAAAATTTTTTTTATTCGAAATAATGAATATTATTAGACTTTTACGAGATCTTGATTCCAGATCATGGGTCATTATAGATGAAATCTAATAAGGTATTTGTTTTTTGTTTTACGATGAATTTGACTTTGAAAGGTCATCGGTATATACGCACATTTAGTTTTGCCAACCATTCGTATTTTTTGCGTATAAGCAAATTTATTTATTTTACGTAAAAGCTGACCGAAAGCAACAATTTAACATGTACAGCGAACTACTGCAATCATCCACGAGAGGTTGTGGGTTTGGTTCAATGGTTATATTTTGCCTAAGAGTACTAAGCAGACAGGAGCTTCCATTTTAAAGTGGATTCCGAAGTACTACAAACATCCAAACCCAATGAAGGATTGAAACCCACGAGTTGTTTAACCGTAAGCAAGAGCGCTTACCGTTCGGCTGCCAGCTCACGTGAGAGATAAGATTCAAAAGAACAAACTGAAGGCAGAGCGCTGTAATTCTCCTGTTGTAACTGGACGAAAAGAATCTTCATCTTTCGTCATATTACTTAAAAACAATGAGTGGCCACTAGATGGTAGTAGTTAATGTATCATGTTAAGAGATATGTATATGTA
This sequence comes from Latrodectus elegans, assembly GCA_030067965.1. Classification (NCBI taxonomy): domain Eukaryota; kingdom Metazoa; phylum Arthropoda; class Arachnida; order Araneae; family Theridiidae; genus Latrodectus; species Latrodectus elegans. The sequence continues at coordinate 81,765,985 of CM057815.1, forward strand.
ATTGAGCAAAGAGAGTGTGTGAAGGACCTTATTAAAAGATGCCTGAAAATAATCCTATTTGTAAATTAATCTTAAAATATTAGTAAATTTGAGAACTTCTTCCTTCCTATCCTAAGCTACTCAACCTGATAAACAAAAAAGAAATGGTTGGTAAAAGATATTTGCGATACAAAAGATGTAACAATTTTCAAAAATCATTACAATTTTTGAAAACAGTAAACGCCCACTCATACAATTCTCCTGATAATCTAAATTCTTTTGTTTCCTAAAAAATTTCAAATAAAGTAAGAGTCAAATAAATAAGATTGATTGGTTTGTTGATTTTCATAGCGCAAACAAGTAAGGAGTCAGAGTTAAATAAAGTAAGAATAAATATTATGTTTTTAAGGAAATGCTAAATTGTACTCTAAATTTCCTCACTTTAATAGTCTCCAACTAATGAATTAAAAAATACATACACTTCAGTGTGGAATAAAACTATGAAATAAATTCCATGATCACTTGATTCATAAATTTGAAACAACATTAAAAGACGCGATCACCTGTTAGGTGGCAGACTTCCCTGTGCACTCACCAAAGAACATAGCGAATATTTACGTAAAAAGAAATAAATTTTACTTGTATAGTTTCTCACTATTTTTACTTTCCTTATTCACAATTTTTTGAGTTTTAATTTTTTTTACTTATTCCATTTTTATTATTTTTCTAATATTTTAAAGATTTTTTTTGACTTGAGCGGTTTAAGATAATTGATATTTTTCATTTAAATATATATATATATACATATTATATATATATATATATATATATATATATATATATATATATATATATATATATATATATATATATATATATATATATATATATATATACATTATACACACACACACAAAGTTTAATAGACTGGAAAAACTACTGTGAGCCTCTTTATTTCATTTGAAAAGTAATACACAGCTGTGTGAAATGAATTCCAGATACAAGTGTATCACCGACTTCCTTTTAAGTTCGTAAACTCAAACGACTTCTTGGAAATAAACAGAAGCAGACGAAATGCAAGGGAAAAAAAATACTTCAAATACTGGAACTTGCGTTGAAATAAGAGAAAAATTCTAATCCAAAGGCTCGTCGAGCTTCTATTCCACAGAGTACAAGAATGAAAACGATAATTTAACTCAGGGCAGGAGTAGGATTTAAAAAATAAATAAATAAAAATAAATTAATAAAATAAATTTAAAAAAAAATACTGTTTATAAGGTCATAAGTTCCAGAGCGAATGATTTAATGGAAGTTTGGATTCAAGAAACGATGCCTATAAGGAGGGAGGATTGCAGCCGGCCTAGTTTTTATATGGGCATCCCTTCCCTTCGTTTACGTCATATTTTAAAGCAAGGGAAGAATTACGGCTGAAAGGTATAAAAATAAAACAGTACATTATCTTTTCAAAAACTCAATACACTCCTACGCGTAACCTAAAAAATAGGGTGGATTTAAAAGACGTTGAAGTTTCGGCGCTGTTAAATTAGGGTTGACTCAGACTTTGATGATTCACGCGCCGGCGCAATGTGTTTTAATCAGTGGTTTTCAGTGTAAAAATGAAGTAATTTATAACTACAACAATAGGGGGTGTAAGTCTTTTCGAAAGCACTGCTATCTTTTAAATAAATAAGGATTAGTAAGTTTACAGAAAAAGAGAAATCATTTCTTGATGCTGCTGTTGAAATTGTTGCAGAAGGATTTATTTTGAACTGAGTTTTATAAAATGTGCTCGCGGATTAAAGGAATGGGAGTTACATTTAAAGGAATGGCAATAATCATATTTTTTTACACATATTTTTTACGAAAAAGGAGTGTAAATAACGAAATATTTTTTATTTATTTATTTTTTTTTTTATTTTAAAACTTTGTAAATTGAATTCATTTTTGACCTTGATTCTTTGTAATGGACAGACTTACAACTCAACATTAATGTAGATTTTTTAAATATCAAACACTGTTATTAGCCTGAAAGGTTATATCATGGAAAATGAGACTTAAGTGATTACCAAAGATATTTTATACTGCAAATAAATAACATAACAATTGGGAAGGATACATTATCCATGTCAACGTTTCATTTTCGAAAGATTATTTTTATAGAAAACGGACCATATTGACAGGTAGCAAGGGAGAAAACCAGGAAAACTACCCAATAAAACACGACTCGATAGATGAGCATGAGAGGCGCAACCTCCATTTCGCATTGTTCATATCGGAATTTTTGCATCTCTATGCAGAATAAAGGTTCCGCATTGGCACCCATTTCAGTGTGTTGGGACCATGATGGCTTGATTGGTAAGGGCGTTGCTCTCCTTATCGGAAGGTAGTAAGTTCGAATCCAGGTTTAACGAAAGATCTGTCGTGTTGTCCAAAGGTGGCTAGGGTATGTTAATTACGTCGTGGTCTCAATGTCCTCTAAGTGAAATGATATCTCTGAGGATGGCAGGTCAAGTATTGGGGGTCTTCTGCTTTTAAATCACAAACAATTCACCAGGGTGTTTCTATCTAACTGATAGTTATCAACTCAGGGCTACAACAACAACTAGTGTGTTTCCCAATTCATACAGCCCTACCGTTACTTTGCTACAGCTTTAACATCAAAAGACATTGCTGGTCTCGTCCAAATTGACCATCTTAACACGGGAGGAAAGGGAAAACTTCAAAATTTGTGACATATCCACAGATATGCAATTAACAGCATTCACCCTTTAATGTCCACCACACACAATGCCACTGATAAAATAAATCGTGATATTTCCATGCGGCAGTAGCCGCTACAAGGAAAAAGACGTCGTTTTTATCACTGTAAAATAATGGGTACAATACCCACCTCAGTCGGAAACAGACCAGCTGAGAGAGCTTATACACGTGTTCTATAATCATAAATCGCAGCCCTCTCTGCACGTGAGTCGTGAAGTGATGGTTGCCAGCTCAGGTGTCGTTGGTGCCTGATTAAGAGGCAGCCAGGAACTTTCATCGTCAAAACTAGCCCCAGGCGGAGACAATATAATAAAGTAATGAAAACCAATTAGCAATACGTGGGAGCAACAGAATACATTGATGTATGCACAAGCCCCGACGTAGCCTAATTGGAGACCGAGCAAAACCTTCTTTGGAAGCTCTTTCTGATTCACATCAACAATTTCTATTCACGATTATATTTGATTGACCGTAAAATAAATTTTTCTCTCGATTTGGGGGCCTTTCTGATCTGGAGGTCCGCCCAATGCCTTAATCAGACTCTGTGGATCCATTATTTGCGTCCAGGATTAACTTTAAGTCGAATAAATGTTTGTTACTTATTACTTACTGCTGTAACAAAAAGAAATCATTGATTCCATCTATTTCTCAACTACTCAGATTTAAACTAGAAATAATCATTTCAACAAAATAAAACAAAACGTCGAAACTCAAACATTCATTGCAAATGGAAAACCGTACTCATAAAAACGATAGCAACAAAACAGTGTGTTGCCAATAAACAGAAGTTCCTCATAAAAAGACTATTATTTCACTTCGAAAACTCGAACTCAATCACCCAAGAGATGACGCTGAGAAATCGAAACCGAAAACGGTGGCTTCCAAAGGCAATATAGAGGGAATGAAAAATATAATACTAAAAGAATTTTTTTTTCCTTGTGTGTAACAAAAAAAAAAAAAAAAAAGTATCGAAATCTAAAGAAAGCAGAGATAGCAGCGCCCTCTTCAGCCCATGATGATGAGCATTCCAAAGATCTATTTCTTCAGTTATTTCAAGTTAGATATGCAGTGCCATTTTTTTTTCTACCACTTTCTTTCCAAACTAGTTTCAAGGATTTTTCTTATACTTCCTTATTTTCGGTTTTGGATTTCGCATTCTAAAAGATACACAGAAGTGCCGAGAATACTTGTATATTTTTAGCTTAACTATATTCTTGCAAGTTTGAAAATGGTTACAGAGAAAAAAAAAAATCGTTATCGTTTTTATTCTGCAGCTTCGTTTAAAAAAATATTCCAAGTACTTTGTTCTATCGTTTGCAAAATGCTGATTTTCCGTTTGAGTTCACATTTGGAACGTATAATAGCTTAAAGGAAGGAGTAACTGACCGCCTAAAATTAGTCTCAAGGTTTAAAAAAAAAAAAAAAGATTTAAAGTATTACAAACTTTAAAACTAGTTTATTTCCTAACATTGTAATAGATTATTCAGCTAAAAAGTAAACAAAGAAGACAAATGAAAAAAATTAAAAGCAAGCATTAATCTGAAAAAAGAAAAAAAAAATTTCTGATTGGTTTTACACACTTATTCGCAAACCATAATGGTATATATTACTCCATATCATTGTAAAAGGAAAAATTAACGCAGATTTCATAAAAACGAGGACTAAAATATAATTTTTCACTTCTTATTGCTATATTTTATTTTCATGCAATATCGGAATTAAAAGCAAAGAAATATAGTGTGCGTGTGTGTATATATATATAGTCCAAGTTCTTCAATTTTACAACCAACTATGTGTAAATGCAAATTTTAGGACAAATCAGGAGGGACTGCATCCAACTGACGAAGTGAGCATCCGAGTTTAGAACTTTTAATATCTTCTCGAAAAAGAACATTAGATGTCATAAAAGATTAGAGTGTACATGTTATCTCTACATGACGATTTCAGTACTGCTGAGTACAAAACCCATTGTCAACCATTTAACTAGAACGACGCCTTTCCTCACCGAGCAACCACGGTTCTATAAATAAAATACATGATCGCTGCAATAAATTAAAACATACATCAAACCGATTTAAAAGATGATAATTTATCAATGTATCAATCATGCCATGGTATCAATCATGTTGTTGTTGTTGCACCAGCATGCTTCCCTGTAACTAGCCCTGAGTTGTGCTTTACCAGTTAAGATAGAAACAGCTAAGTGGAGTCTTCGTGATTTTGAAGCAGGGACCAAGCAGAAGACTCCCAATACTTTGGCTGCCACCCCAGAGATATCATTTCACTGGGAGGGCATTGCGACCACGCCCAATTTTAATATGCCCATTAGCAAACACGACGGATCTTCGGTAAAGCCGGGATACGAACTCACTACCATCCGATAATGAGAGCTACGCCCTAAGCAGACAAACCACCGCGGCCTGGTTTCAATCATGTCACTACTTAGCATTGCGAAGTGGCAGAACAGTACTCTTCAGAGCGAAGGGTTCCAGGTTCGATCCTCACTACGACTGGAAAGCGCACGGTGGATTTTGCACTTCTGCCATCTACCGGGGTGGGTGCTTGGGAGTTTTCGGGGTTTCATCACAGGCGACAGTCAACAACAGATCATTGATGCGCTAAATTTTGACACGTAACTGCCTCCCAGGAGATCTATGAAAAGTCTCCTGGAAAGCAATTACGTGTCTATATTAAAATGCTTAGGCCGTATTAACATTAAAATGCAAAATAACAACCTTAGGCCATAAGGTAATTCACTACGACGTGTCAAGGGAATTGTGGTCAGAAAGTCACTACCTAGATGAAGAAACGTCGATGGTTTGTTTAGGTGGTTAGGGCGTCGTTCTAATTATCGGAAGGGAGTGAATTCGAATCTCGGTTTAACTGAAGACTCGTTGTTTTCTCTAAAGGCGACTGGGGCAAGTTAAGGTCGTGGTCGCGACGTTCACTACAGTGGTTGGTTTGTCGCTCAATGGTTATCCTTTTCACAAGGGAGTTAATCAGACCGAGACATACAATTCAAAAATTCTGAAACACCCCTAACATCCAAGCTTAAGGTGGGATTCGAACGCAACATTTATGGATATGGATACCTGTTATTTATCAGGATTTTCTTTCTTGCGACACGCAAACAAGGTAAAAACCCGAGCTTATGAATAATGTCAAGGAATGCCTGTCCAAAAACCATCAGCTGTGACGTTATCCCCAACAAGGTGTTAAAAATATGAAAGGTGCTTGCTGTACGCAATGGAAAAAAATATTTCAAATAAAGGGTTTCTTTTTTGTTTCAATTAATATCTATTCCGAAGTTTTTCTTCTGTTTCTAGAGAAACGGTTATAAATTTTCGTTATGTCATGAAAAAAATTACTAGTATAGTGTCGAAAAAGCATATTAATATGCGAAAGTTATTACTGTTTCCAAAGACCATAAGTTATATTTGATCTCAGCAGAAAATAAAAGGTAATTTAATAAGTAATTCAAATAAAGTTCACATTCTCGTCGAGATTTTTTAGAGACGATTATAAAAGTAAAAGCAAACAAATTCGTTTCAAAATGTCTTCCGCGCGCGCGAGACAATTCCTTTTACTTTTTGAGAAATTTGTTAGACACAGTTATCTGACAAAATATTAATCAATTTTCCGTAAATAGCATTTATTCTTATCTTTCGTAAGGTGATTGATGGAGATGGAAGAGCAACATCAATCAATATTCTTTTTGAGTCGCAAGTAATTTTTTTTAAACGGAATTTTATATAAATCCCATAATTTTTAAGCTTTTTCCTACTTTTTGACAGTAATTTTATGTGGCCATTATAGCAAAGTACATGGAAAGATCAGTTGTCAAAGCGCTTTCAATGCAGAAGCTACAGAGTATACAATTTCGTTAATTTTTCCTATCTGTGGGGAAAATTAACATAAAAAAAGAAGACTTGAAACTTATATCAGATTTATTTTGAGCTGGAAGAAAAACTCATCATCTTTCATTTCTCACTAAGTGAAAATTCAATTACAACATCAAAAATGCAGCTTTTTTCCATAACGAAAACATGGAAACTTACTTTCATATGTCCGTTAAATTATTTCCTTTCTTATTTTGTCTCATATATTCTTAATACGAGGGTCACTGTGAAATTTTTGAAATACAACTAGGTTTTTAAAGTTATACTTACAAAAGGTGTGTTCAAAGTAGTCTCTCCTCCAGCATCAATGCACTTTTGTAGACGAATTTTCCCCAGATTAAATGCCTCAAGCCATTCATTTCTTGGAATACATGAAAAAATGCGTTTATAGCTACATCAATCTTTTCTTCTGAATAAAAACGACGTCCACGTAAGTTCTTTTTTAGATTAAAGAATAATCAAAAGTCGCACATAGCTAGATCAGGTGAATACGGCGGATGTTCGCTCACTTTAATTTGTTTTTGTTTAAAAAACTCAAATGTTAATCCGACTGTATGTGAAGATGCATTGTCACTGTGAAGCATTAATCACCTAACATTCAGTTCTTGTAGAATTTCTGGAAGACATTTAGTGGTATATCAGTTTGCTGTTAATGTCTTCTGTCCTTCCAACTTGATGGCTTTGACCAATCCCGTACTTCAGAAGAAAACGGCATACATCACTTTTTTCAGTGCGCGTTGTTTTTTCACCATTGTTGGCGTGGGATCATCTTCAAAGACCCATACTTTGCATTTTTGACGTGTTGGAACGTCAAAAAACGGTATGTAAGTTTCATCACCTGTCACAATTTTAGAAATGATGCAGTGGCCACCATCATTTAGCATTTTAAGAGTTTCTTTACTGATTCTGACACGCTCCTCTTTTTGGTGCTCAGTTAGATTATGGGGAACCCAACGGCAAACTACTTTTTCATATGTAATTCATGAATAGTTTTGTGTATGGCTGCGGATGCAATGTTAAGTTCCTTCTGTATCATTTGATAGGTACAGCGATTATCATCCATTAACATTTTTCGTATGGCAGACACATTATTGGGGATTACTACCGACGGTGGCCTTTCTGCGTGTTCTTCATCTTGAAGAAAATTGCGACCTATTCTATATTCTCTAAACCATCTGAATATAGTAGCACGATCTGGAGATTCATCACCTAATGTTAATTGCAACCGTTGAACGCATTCTTCTTGATTTAATCCTGCTTTAAAATCGTAGAAAATCATAGCTCGAAAATGTTCTCGCGTCAACTGCATTTTCTCTTCTGTTTAAAATTTATTCTACGCTAAACAAGTTGAAGTAAGTCAGTAAAAAATCGTCTTCTGTGTTAAAATACTTTGTATTTTAAAATTAAATCGTTATTTTTATTTTGTAAATTTTCGTCTGCGCGTACCTCAAAATTTCAGAGTAACCCTCGTATACTCATTATTCTTTCAAATATAGTAGTTACCTTAAATTCTCGTTTTTTCACCAAGCAATGCATAGGTGTTATAATATCTTTATGAAGCCTTTTAAATAAACAGACAATATATAAGCCAAGACATAATTTATTTTAGCCTTGTAGTTTTAAATCACACATTTGAGATATATAGTAAAAACAAGACAAAGGCCCAGTTTAAAACCGATTAGCAGATCCCTTTGACTCACCACTTCTACAAGGGTGGAAAGACGGGATTTTCTCTGGCTCTTTCCTGTGATAGGAAAACCAGTACTTGCCTTGCACGTCTTGCTTCTGGCCACCTGAAATGCCTCACTTTTGCAGTGGGTCACAAGACTTTACCCCGGTGTCCTAAATGCCACGGACACCAAGCTTCTCCTGAGCATATCCTGGATTGTATGAATATACTATGGGACGATATCTACACTTCTCACCGCTTTGTCATTGATTTCTTCTCCGTCAACCGATTCCTTGATTTGGCCTGACTCCGTCAGACCCCTTGGAGATAAACAACAACAATTTTGGTAGATACATCAAATAACCAATTATCATCAAATAACAGGATTATTTCCGCATGTATTCCATATTTCTGTTATTCCCAAAATTATAGTACTTTTCAATTTCTAAATCCTCTATAATATATATATATATATATATATATATACCATATAAAACATCAATTCATTTCACCATTAAATTTACTATCAGCATATTTCTATTTAGCAATTCACAATTCTCTTATCAGAGGTATGAAATATACTTAAAATTATTGCAGACAATCACATCTTAGCTGGGATCAGCCATACAAATTGTTAAATCGAAGATTTAAGATGTGGAATTCGCAACATAAAAAAAAAGTTTTAAAAATATATATTTTTTTATGATCCATATCGTTCAAATAAATATAATGCAATATTCGGTTGCACACACGTGAAATCGAATAACAAAAGATAATTAAGATGGATCCAATACTAGAGAGTGGAGTAGGAAGAAAAATTAGAAGACAACAAGAAAGAAAACAAAAATTGGGGAATTCACTTCTCTCCACTCGATAAAACGAATCCAATTGCCTTCCGCGTCAGTAAGCTTTCCAATTAATGCCAGTCTCCCTGGTAACGGTTATCATTACAGCAGACGATAAAGTAAGACCAGGGGGAAAAAAAGAATAAAACTAGTTGCCATTTTCAAAAGTTCTAAAAGAGCTTTAGAACTCATGCAGACGATCACTTCATTAAAAATCTCGGCCTTTCAGCGAGGAACTGTTTTCAAAAGAGAAATTTCCACAAAGTAAAAATTGCACAACCTAAAATAACGTTTTCGGAGATTAAATAATAGTTTGAATATATATGAGATACGCGTTCCGGAAGGGGGCGCTTTTCAAGGCTACCATTAATTTAATGAGTATATCAACACAAGAGTTTTATGTAAATAAAGTTTAAAGACGAAGAATGTGGTGGGCATTTTGGAAATTACTAGACCCTGAATGGAACTATCAGGTGTAGTTTGAAATTTAGGATGATTAAAATGAAAAATTAGTTTCCTTTCTTCACAAGCTTAATAACTTTTCTGGGAAACTCTATTTGCTCTCTTTTTTGTATCAAGCAATTCAGAAGTTTTAAAATGTTCTTCGAAAATTGCGAGCACTCAATAAAAGCTGTTTTATTGAAACTTCTTTCAGTCGCTGTAAACGATAATTTCTGAATATAAATTTTCGGATGTAAACCCAATATAAAGCACATTAAAACATTTATTTTAACTTAGTACCAATGTCGACTAGAATTATACTTTTGGTAACTGGCAATGATACTAATAATATTTCAGATTGTATAATGTCATTCTAAGGAGTACATACATCGTTATCGAGTACACATCATAAAGTAAATGAATTCTATTTTAATACCAAACAAAATAATTGTAGTAAACGCGCGTGTAACATTTTGATAATAATTAATTGTAATATTTGTAATATATTAATGTGTAATAGCTTTTCTATATTTTTTAAATTAGTACCAATGCCAATTCGAATTATTCACTTTGAGTTACTGGCAACAGTCTAGCAGACAATTGAATAGTCACTATTAGTACGTAGTACACATTCTAGTTAAGGAATACGCATAACATAATAAAAACAAGATAACGGACATCCTGTTTTTAAATTTAATAAAATAATTCTCAACTAATATCTTTAAATAATGAATTTAATATATTCTTTTAAACAAAAAAATAACTTTGACACAGAGCAATTTTCCTAAAAATGTTTAGTTTGATAAAAGGAAAAGTAAATGCACTTTTAAGATATAAAAAATCGCTTACAATCTATTTTTATTAATAATTCTAGATTTATCTCACTTTTTTAATGACAGCGAAAAATACGACTTTTAAACTACATTGGCGACCACCTGTTGGCGCCAGAGTGTCTGAGAAAACAGAGCCCAGATAACCTCCGATAGGTTTTTGTTGACTCTCCGTCTTTCGGAGGTTCTAAGTAAATAACATATGTCCAAAATCCACTTAGCTGTGCAATAATTACTTCATTTTAAAGTGTCAACATGTAAAAAAAATGTTATTTGTCGTTGTCGATAAATTTAAAGATAGGCATTAAAAGCCATCGAACATATCAATGGATTTTATGACAAACTTGGCAATTTTTTATTCATTTTAGGAGAGGTGGCATTCTTTGAACTTTATCGGTATCATTCGTGATATTTTGGAACAAAAACTATAATAATAAAGCTTTAAATCAATCGCTGCCATTTTTCTAATATTTTATAGAACTTTTTTCCCTACATTAATTTTTTAAAGGAAGGATTTTCTTCGGTTTCACCGCATTTTTTAATACAAGTAAATTGCACATGAATTAAGATTTTAAAAGATAATCAAGATAATATTTAAAATACTCAAAGACAGTATTTTAAATAATAATCAGAATAAAAAATTGAACAAACTGTTCATTAAATTCATATTTTATTACTTTTAACATTTTTACACAATATATTTGGACTAATAAGTTTGGAATCCTTGGCCTCACAGATCATCTATTAGCAAAAAAAAAAATAAATAAATAAATAAATAAATAAAATAAAATAAATAAAAATAAAAAAATAAATAAATAAATACATAAAATTTATTAATAACTAGCTTTCTTAAAATTTATTTCAGAAAATAATTTTAGAAATACCATTAGAAAAAACATAACTGTAACCCCAACTCCATTTTTAACAAAAAGAGAAATTATTTAATCCTCAGGAAAATGGTTACCTCATCGATATATTTATTTTTTTTTTTAAATTTACTTATAAAATATTCTTGGATTTAAGACATTTTTTATATGACGCATATCATATTTCATAATCTCAGGTTTTAATTATTACAGAATAACTACTTTATGAAGTATATGGAAAATTTTGATTACACATTACAATATTAATTAATATACATTTCAAAAGCTTTGATGTAGAAAAATAAAACTTACTGACTTATATTACATGAAATAGCATTAAAAGTAATATAACTACTTACAGAATAAATGCACAACAACAAATTTACACAATCCATTAATTAAACAAGAGACAACGTACCTGTAAAGAGAAAAGTTCTTTTTAAGAAATTGAGACATAGCAGCACATAATATTATAAATTTATTTAGTTGAAAATATATGCTATTACAAAATACTTCTTCTTTTTTTTTTTTTTTTTTTTTTGGTAAATAAGCAAATTAGCATTATTATTTTCATTAATCATGAACGACATCATGAGTCTCAATCATTTACAGTTTTTAATCCTAAATTTACTAAAGATATTTAATTTTTTAAAGGCGAAAAAAAGAATAAAATTAAAAACTTTATATACAAAACAACATTCGGGAGTAAAATTTGATGTACACCCATAACCGTGCGGACACAAATTATAAAACTAGCAAGATAATAATATTTAACGAATTTTTTGAGACCATGTTTTACAAATCTGCTTTTTATTATTCCAGCAATATTAATTAAAAGAAAATTTTTAATGTTGGGGTAAGCAAAGCAATAGTCATAAAAATTCAAAAGAGATTTTTACACATATTGCAATTATTACTTTAGAATTTTATGAATTAATGAAATTTTGGAAAATTTAAATCGTCCTTGCCGATTTAAACCAACTATAAAGAGGATGTTTAGTTATGTCTTTTTTCATTTTGCTTTTTCTGCTGTTCTATTGTCAACGTGTTAATGGCGGCTTGAATCAATGGAAAACGGCTTTTCAAATCGCTTTGCTTCTTTATAAGAAATCGCTTTATGAACAAAATGAACTTCGACAACATTCTCAGATATTCGATGATGAACTTCGCCTTGTTTGCTGCCGCTCGAAAAATGCGATTTGACGGTAGGCAGCGAATTCGTCAACAAGTCAAATTGACAACGTGACCTCAGTATGATGTGTGAGGTAGATGAATAGTTAACTTACGTCATGAATTAAATCAATAAGAATATTATTTTAAACCAATGAGAATCGTAATAATGTAGCGTACTCAGGACTTCAACTGTAACGAAAGGAACAACCACTTTATGGTTAAGAAAAAGCGGATGACATGGATAACCTCGGATTTCAAAGATAGCAATCGTAAACCGATGGTTTTCGCACACGAGGGCTAATTATTCAAGAACCAATAGTTTAAAATGGATTCCGAACCACTACATACATTTAAGACCAAGGTGGGATTCGATTTCCATCTTTAGGTTGTCGAATAAAAGGCGAATGCGCTAACCATCTTCATGGAAGTTGTAAAGATCCTCTGTTAAAGGAATTTATTTGATGAAAAAGTAAAAGAAAACATCAATTTCTAAAATAAATTAGAATAAAAATATGTTGGTGACTGCAAATTATTAAACTAATTAAAATAAAACATTGAAAAATAACGATATAGCCATTTTCAGCAAAAACATAGAATAAAAAAAAATTGTCTCGACCTCCGATCAAGGAATTCGAAGCGTCGATTTTCAACGGGAGAAAATCCAGGACATTTAAAGAAGGATTTTCTTTAAAGAGGTGTCGCATAAATCAAATTGATTTATGAAAATCCGCGGTGTAATACATTTCCCACGTCCAGTCATTTTCACCTGAAAGACTTCAACCACAATAACTCATTTACAGGCAGAGAAAAGAATTAAGACTTTTTCAAATTTCCGAAGGCAAGGAAACTGTTGGAGAATTTCTAAATCGCTTCGTTTTTTGCAGTTATCGTTTGAAAAAAAAAAAAACATTTTTTTTCTTTATATTAAAGTTTAAAAAGTTTGGTGAGGTTCATTTTGTAATCCTAAGCTTTCATTTTTACTTTTGGAAAATATTTCTAATATTAAAACGCTATAAGCATCCACACCCGAGGTGGTAATCGATTCATCCAATAATCACGAGTCTTAGGATTGATCACAGACTATTATGTTATTTTATAAGAGCAACAGTAAAGATTTGTGGTTGTACAGTAAAGTTCACACGTGAACTGCAGTCTTTACAAAAACTGGAAAAAAAAAAAATACACATACATTTCACTTGAAATTTTTATTTCAAAGAATAATGCAATCAATTTTCCGGGGGGGGGAGAGAAAATAAAAACGCTATAGATGGCTTGTTTGCCACTCAGCAGTTAATTTTTGCACAAGAGAGTGAATTAGACCGGAACTTATAGTTTAAAGTGGATTCCTAGCCATTACAAATATCCAAAGCTCAAGGTGGGATTCGAACCCACGAAATGGTAAATGAAAAACAAAAGAAACATAGTAAATCAGAACAGTAAAGAATATAAATATGACCATTTTGAATTTTCAACTTTTATCTGTGTGCCACATATACGTAAAAATTATAGATGTGTGTTATAAGTGTGTGTGTCTACATATATATATATATATATAGTATATATATTAGTATATATATATATATATAGTATATATATATATATATATATATATATATATATATATATAGTATATATATTAGTATATATATATATATATAGTATATATATATATATATATGCCAGCCAACTTGTCTAGTGGTCAGCATGCCTGACTACGGATAGGAAGGTCTTGAGTTCGAATCCCGGTTCAGGCATGGATGTACTCTCTCTCTATCCTGTCTTTGTCTTTTCTTTGTGTGAATGAAATATAAATGATGCCTACCCTATAAACGGTCCCTAGGCATGTGTGAGGGTGCGATGGTGGCCCAACCCCTGTGGTGCACCCGGGGCAACGCCTCGGCGGCTAAGAGGTCGCTGTTTCTGGCCGGTTCCTTGGGTATCAGGGAACAATAGATTAACAGACTCTGTTGCATTTGTAACTGTCTAACTGTCTACCATCTGCTATTGGAAATTATATATATATACACACCCACAGAAACAGGTACGGTTTGGCTTAAGATTTTTGACATATCTAGGTATAGGTAATCTAAAAGGATGCTTTTCGCTTTAGGAGCGAGAGGTTTTATGTTTATATTTAGATATCACTTTTGCTTCCTTCTGTAGCTCATCGAGGGTTAATGGTAGGACTATGCTATTTAAAGTGGTAGCCGCCGCGGTATCGATCCCAACCATTGAAGAACGATGGTAAAACGGTTATTGCGTTTCGTATTACGGTATACTGAAATTATTTCTTGGGAATTTTCCGGGTGGCCTTCCAAGTGACCACTTAAAAGAGGCTCTTTTCTTGTTAGAAGTTCTCCACGGAGAACAAGAATGTGTGGAGGATGTTACGAGGACCCGTGGTTATGAAGTTATTCGCTATGCAACGTCAAAATATGATGAAAGCTTTTGAAGGTCCCTTTTCGGCCTTTCTGAGTGGGTTCAGTTACAGTAAAAATCCATTGAACCTACTGAATCTTTCATCATTAGCAAGAGAAAACATAATCACCATGGCGAGAACGATAGATTCGCACGACGATGAACTCGATATTTTAAGACGCGACAGCATTTAATAAAATTCCTCCGAAGGCAGATGAACGAATGCCCCTGAAAGAACACTCCCTTTTTCATCACACTAAAAGCATTCGAACGTCGAGCGTGAGTGGTCACGTGATTAATTACCACCCAAAAATAGCCACTTGGCGATGAGAGCGTCTTTTTTTTCGTACCTCTCGTTTAATCTACAGACTTAGTGCCACAACAGCACACAACACTTGCCTTTTTCCACTCCTTTTCGATTAAAAAAGAAATCGATAGAACTAGAACAATGATTTTCCCCGACCAATCAGAGAAGGAGTGTCATTGCAGTTGAATTTGCATAGCCTTCAGATGGAGCTGACAATAAGAAGCTAATAAATGAGAAATCGATTTTTAATTTGCAAAAACTTTAATTCATCAGCCAAAACTATTAAAGTTTCAGAAACTTTTCTAGCCTTCCCCGTCCATAAAAAGGTTCCCCTCTCAAACTAATAATCACGTTCTATCCCTTTTCTTTGTGTGTATGTTAGATTTATTACTGGGACTACTTTTCACACGCTAGAAGTAATCCGACACGAGTTCTAGCGAATAACCTAACATACATACATAGCAGTGCAGGCGGGTTCCAAACTGAGACTTAAGGTTAACAGGGTTTGGAATACTCACTCGCTCACCGCTAAGTGCTCCTAATATGAGCCCCGTTTAAGTAACGAGGTTACATCTGAGATGTCCACACTCCCCTTCACATCCACGCCACCCCAGAGGCAGGGCTTTGGATGTTACAGATGAATATTGACTCGTCCCTAATTCATAGCGGACAAGAGGTTAACACCGTTCTTTAGTTTAGATAATTAAGATAGTTTTGTTAATTATATAATCGACGGTATCTTTGCACACAAAGATGATTCACTAAAACTATTAAGTTTTATGAAAAAGGTAGAGAACAATATCCACTCTACTTTTATCTTAAAAAAATTGGAATTGCAAGTTTAAAAAATTTTATATTATCACGATAATGGCAAAAAATATCAAGTTTAGCTTCTAACGTCAAAAATTTCCTTAAACTGTCATGTTTTAAAAATATATATAATTTAAAAAAAAAAAAAAAAAAAAAAAACTGATTTTAAATCTGTAAAATTAAAACCACTATGGACTCAATTAATCGCCAGATGGCGCTTTTAAACTTGCTTCTTATCATGTGACAAATAACAAACGTAGATCGTTTACATTACCTAGTTGTGTATATTCATAATTTGATTTTGTAAACGTTCCCAATTTGATTTAAAACAGCAAACTTGATAGTAATGCTTTCTATATATTTACAATGTCACATTTAATAATAATGAAACCATTGAATATAGTTAAGCTTTTTGAAAGTCTTCTGATTAATTAAGTTATTTAATTTTCTATAATATGAGATAAAAGAAGTATTTTGACGAAAAGAAAGATTTATTGCAGCAAGAAAAATTAGTAGACAGAATTACTTAAAATAATAAAAGATAATAAAGCAGTTTATATATCATCATCGATGACAAACTTTGTGAAAAAAATACATAGCTCTAATTTAGTCGTCATTTTACAACAGCAGAATAACATTTAAAAAAATTAGTTTCACTGAAATGGACATAAAATAAAAAAAATTAGACACATGGACAGTATGGCGAATGAATGTGGAATTCTTGTTAGATAAAAAGATTAAATAGATATTATAGAGTTTATGCAGCGGACGCATCAAACAACTCAACACGTAACTTCGACGTCGTCATACGAAATAAGTCAATTATAAGCACGTTTCTGATGCAGTAACAAACAATGGTACTCATGTAAGAGTCCATCGACCAGAAAAGTTTGCGCGAATTTCGCCAAGAAATTCCTATACTTTTTATATTGTTTCAATTGTTCTATACATTAACACACACATTAAAATACTTTAAATTTATCATTATAATAACAAAAAAGCTACATAAATGGAAATTCTAAAAAAACATAATTGTATTTGTGACTTTCAGCGGGATTTTACGCCAGAAGACAAGCAATTGTTAATAAATTACAATTATTTTAACTTACTTTTTTACTACACAATTCAACATTTTTTTAGAAACATGTCACTTTTAATAATTATTATATGAATTTGTATTACTATTGTGTAATTTAACCCACTAGTTATATTTAACTGCATATTATTATAAACTATGTAGATAACTGCAGTTCTACCATTTAAATTCACATAACATAATTTAAAAAATTAATATATATAGAATATCCATATCGTTCATTATATTATTATGAACGATTTAAAAAAAATAATAACAATAGTATCTCTTTTACATTTTTTGATAATATTTACATATATAGAAATATTTTTTATTTACTGTCATCAAAAAATTTTATAGCATTAAAAAAAATAAATTTCAATTAAAATTAAAGTAGACAATTTCAACTAAAATTTAAATCGACGAAAAAAAAAAGGAATTTCTTTTCAAATATAGATTTTTTTTACTAATAAAAGAGAGAATTTTTTTTTATCTTTAAAAGATCCCAAAAAAAAATTTCACACAAGAATCAATAATTTCAATTTTTAAATGATTTTTGAATGAACAATTTTAAAGCCGCCCCCGTAGCCCTGATAATTATTTCCTACTTATTAAATAATTTGTATTTATTGTTACATTAACTATGAAAAATATTTTGTGTTAAAACCAATTTTATTTCGCATTTTTAACAATTTCAGACAAGACAATTTAAGCTTAGATTTACGAAGTCAAAAACTTAGAAACCTTGAGAATAATCACTCCACGATTTCGACCAATAAATTATTATAATTTTGAGGAAAAATAAAATTTTAAATCCTTTCAACGTCCTGGAGGATATTAAAATCGTGGAAGGCTCTTCAATCACAAGATAAAACTGCGATAAGATGACTGGGCACGAGATTATGGCGTCAAAAACAAGAAACAGGAACCAGCCAACAGAAACCATCTGCCGTCTGCAGCCGTAATTAGTAGCAACCACCTGCGCTTTTAAATCATGACAGGTTAATAAATAAAAATATAAAACTAACGAAACGTCAGGTAGGTTCTCAATTCAACCCGAGAGGTAATTTGGATATTTATTTTTTTTTCACACAGTATGTCCATTAAAATCTTTTCACAGTTGGAGCTGCGGAATTCGGCCGACAGGTGGCTCTAGCAAGGTGAAAGGAATTCAAACATTTCTGTAATATGAGGCATCATGTACGGCCATAAATCGCACGAATTTATTTTCCACACACTACGATAAAGGTGTTGACAGACCTGCTTCTAGAATATGCATATATTTAATATTCTACGATAATACTCCAAAATTTTTTTATTAAACGTAGTTATCATGAAAAGGTGAATATAAATTTATAATTATGACTAGATATTTTGATGAATGTTACTACATATCATGCCAGAGATCTTCAAATAGAAATTTATGGTAATTTTTGAGTTTCTCATAAAGTTTTAAATTCTGTCAAGCTAAATACACAGACTTTTGCAATTCAATGTAGAATTGAAACAGCGTCAAAATTGGCTATAAATAAGCCGTCATAAACTATCAAATTATTTTCCTACTATTTTAAAAATACATCTTCACGTTTCAATAAATGATATAAGTATCATAACTCAAGCGAAATGAGTTAAGTAACAGCAGTATATAGCTGGCACATTTATCCATCTATAAACATAAAATCTTTATTTAGTATGCCCAACGAATCTTTATAATAGTTAAATAAGAATGGCAACATAGAATAAAATAATATATTTATTAAAACAAGTCTAATTTTAAAACTAGGTTAGTTATATTTCATTTTGAATTTTGATCCCAACTTTATTTAAACTGTTTATTTCAACTACCATTTTGTTTAAATAATTTTAAAAAATGTAACTATATAATTCTGATATGATCTCATTAGAATTGCTTATGTCGTGAGGCACAACATTCGGAAACTGTGATCGGTTCAAAAAAAAGAGGCGAATAGTTTTTTTTTTTTTTTTTTTTTTGGACCCCTTTTTAAATTATTTATGCAAAGCCGCTGGAGATTGGAGATATCAACATATCTCCATGTCCAATCCACTTTCAGAAGTTAGGCATATATTTTCTATTATATGTCTAACTTTTGCGACCCGTTAGTTTATTATCGCTTTCTTTTTCTCTTTTTATTTCTACATCTTAAGTTGGAAAAGCTAACAAAAAGTTCAAGGTAACATTACAGTTGAAGTGAAGATAAATAATATTCTTACGCTACTAAACGGTTCTTAAAAAAAAAAAAAAAAAAAAAAAGGCACAGTTGCCGTATAATCCACGATTCCAAATTTTGAATTTTTTGGCGATGAAAAAATATTGCCAAGATGACGTATGGTGATGTGCGCGATGACGTAAATACCAGGGTTATCAAAACAAAATTTTGTGCATAATTCCTAAGGTCTCCATACATATGACGTAATAAAAATAAGGTTGCCAGATGCATAAGAAAATCCACCAATATCAGGATTTGGCGCCATGGATTATACGGCAAATTGAGTCATCGATTTGACTGCATGTAACAATAAATTAATTTTACGAAAATATTTATTCATATGAAACATAAGAAATTAGCCATGATGACAGTATGGCAGCTTGAAAAACTGTCATACAAAACATTTTTTTAAAATTCTTAACCGAAATTATAATTGAAATAAAGTTTATTATTTACAAAGATTGAGGATAAGTAAAATTACTAAGCATAAAAAAAAGTAAATTGTTCAAGGTAACAAAATTTTTACAGCTAATAAAAACTGGATTCATCAACATAAGGTAGAAAGTGAGTTTTGTTTAAGGTAGAAAGTGAGAAACAAATAACTATATAAGCATTTGTTTCAAAATTGCCTTATCCTGAAAAAAACAATTATTTTTATAATTCAATCACCGAAACTAGCAAATAATTAAGACATCACCACTAAGAGTGGAAAAACTTTTAATAACAATAAACACATTTAAATGTAAATAATTAATGCATAACGTCAAAAATTAAGAAATATTTCCTAAAAAAAAGTACTTCCATTAGCATTCACGGTTTGTAACTGTAACTTAATTACCAAAATTGCTAAAAAACTTGTTTAAAAGTTTGACATTTGAGATAATTAAATAAAAATATTCTAGTAAAAGAATTAAAATTCCGAATGTGTTTTGGAAATGAAATTCTTAACAATAATTTCCGTTTGTCTGCATTTTTCCTGCGCTTCAGTTTAAGGAACTAAATAAAAAACACATTCTCTCCAAAAAGAAAATTTTTATTTTTTGGCAATAAAAACTTAACTATAAATTTTTACTTGGATAATCAGTGAATTCTGTTTATTTCGTAAGAACAATGGGATATTTTCCCGTGAATTGATGAACAGTTGAATTAAATTTTTTAAAAATAATAAGTAATAAAAAGTAGAAAATAAAACTTGTACTTCAAATTCCATAAAAACAATTTTCAAAAAGATAAGCAAAAGTTATTTTCTAAATATAATTATCAATACATAATTCAAATAAGAGCGTGTAATAAGATATTATAATGAACAATATTTAAAGGATAGTTTTATTTGTTTAAAGCAACATTTAAAATAATCACAATAGTGAATTTATTTCAGCATATAATTTTCCTAGAGATTAAATGAAAAAAATATTTTCAGTGAAAAATTATACTAATTTAAATAAATTATTATTTAAAAAAAATGTATAAAAATTTCGTTTACTAAAAACTAGCCTTCTAAGAAATAGAATATTTCAAAACCAAATTTTCTTGAAGCAAGTTACTTTCATATCGATTAAATGAATGTAATGGGGATCGGTTAAACAAGATTTTTTGGTTAATCGGGAGATGCAGGTGAATATATTTTATAAAAAGTAGAATGTTTTCAATAAGTTCTACATAAATGGCTTTACTATCAACATAAACTATTTTAATCTTACAAAATAATTCAATTATATTTTATTTGTTGTTTTATTAGAAATATTTTTTTAATTTAAATAAAATATTTTTTTATTTTAATTTAAATTAATATTTTTTTAATTTAAATAAAATATTTCTAGTATCATTTTATTTATTTTTTTGATCATATTTTATATAAAATTTTGTTTATATAAAATGTGATCAAATCATGTGTAAATCTATATTTAATACATTAACCTTCAATGATTCCAAGCTTCCTTTGGGGTCAGATTATTTGTCACTAAAAATCGAAGCAGAAAATTATCGTTCAACACACAGAATATTCAAACTCAGTTGAAAAAAAATTTCTGCAAATATTTCTTCAACACTATTTGTTGGTTATCTATCTGGATTAACCAATAATCAGTGCTTTAAACTAGATTACGTAATTATTTTCCCTACTCAAAACCAAGATAATTTCCCTTTTGCTGAAATTGTACTTTTCATAGCTTTTATTTATTTGATGCGATTTTCGGCAAAATTCATCTTCAGTTGATGGACGTTCGGATATAATCGATGCTTTATAATAAGTAAGTTGCCTTCGAGACATTCAAAATCAGGCATTCGGTTCAATAGTTCATGGGTTCGATTTTCACGTCAAGTTTAATCTGCTTTAAACAGTCAGTACTGGTTTAGTTAGCCTTTATGGGGAAAAATTGATCGTTGCTCGATAAAGCAACCTAAGTTTAATAAAACATTTAAAAAAATAAGGCAATGAACTACAAAATAAATGTGAAATATAATACAAATTATAATTATTAAACCAATCTCTCCTTTGTATTAGTTATTTTAGTTAGAAATTAAAATTGCATTCATAAATGTCTACGAGTCCGAAATAGCACTGTACTGACTAAACTAGTACTTATGATCAACTAACTAGAAGACAATTCCAATCAAGAAGGTATTTCAGGAAAGAGCAAATGTAAATCTATTTCTAACTCACAGTATGCCCAGTCTTTACTCTGGAGCATGTTTTGTCTCAACCTAATAGAACGAGGGTCAATGCACCTGCCGTTACTAGGACTGAAAAAGGTCTCTGGGTGCAGAAAAAGAAGCATTAATCGATTTTAATAAATACAATGACTGAAGGTATTGTTTCTTGATTTCCACCGGGAAAATCTTCAATTTAAAATCCCATTTCTGTTTTACGTTTAGAAATTAAATTGTCAAAAATTTAATTCTTGCCATGTTTACATTGTTTCTTAAAACGCTAATGTTAATTTTCAAGTATCGTAGCAAAACGTTATTAGAAATGATAAAATATTTGTCATATACATATGTTAAACGAAACTTTACACCATGTACAAAAAATTAAGTATCTATATATAAAATTTTAGGAAGTGGATGATATAGCGCTTCTTCCTCCCTTTATAAGCAGAAAAGCTGATCCAACTACGGTCTACAGATTACAAACAATCAAAGCCATTACAAATACTCAGAACCATGAATATTTGAACATTAATAACAAGACAATTAAATATTCAGATTATGAACTCGGTATGATTTTCTGAAGTCATTTAAGAGACAAATTCGTTACTTACTCAACAACTCTTTTGTACACATTCAATTTGTCGCCCAGTAACTGGTAGTGGGGTTCGAACTTATGAGTGTTGAACAGCATTTTTAAGTGCTTCCTATTAAGCTCCTAGCTGAGATTGAGCATTAGAGCCAAATGAAGACTTGCATTTTAAAGTTTTACAGGATATTTAGTCTTAAATGTGATACAGTACTGGGACATTTTAACCAGGTTATATATTCTTGGAGCAAGATGAACCCTTTCAGCTAGTGACTGGTATTTCAGGTAGGTATTTCAATTTGAGTATGAACTACCATTCCTATTTTATATGAATTTAACAATTTAATACACACTGAAAAATAATTAGGAAAAAGTCCATTTTAGAACTAATAATTAATCTCTTGTTTTCAGAAAGCAAATAGCTTGAATTTTTTTTTTATATAATCTCATCAACAGAAATAAAAATAATTTTTTTTTTAAAATTCATTTCCAATATTTGGAAAATATGTATGCACACTATTCAAAAATAGCAAAGGAACGGAAATTGAAGCTTGATTAGTCAGGTTTTGTGAAGTCAGATAAATGAACAGCGATCTGTTTCAGATTGCTTTTTTGGAGCCATTAAAAACAAACATTTCTTAATTTTAAATCGCGGTCAGATAACGAGGTCGACACCTATACGTCCACTTATTCAAACAAACCATGTCACCAAAAAGATTTAACGTTGAATTTCTATTACAATGTTGAGGAAGTTTCTGTTAATTTTATTTCGATGTGTTTGTTTTCATTATTTTTTTGAAATAAAAAAAAAGTAGTTTGTGTAAATTGTTAGCCATGAATTTACTTTCTAACAATACATTTTAATTTAGTTTTTATATTTCAATGTTCAATAGTCTATAAATTACTGTGAGACTAATTTAAATCTGATAAATTGCACTGGGAAGTGATTCTTCAAAATCTATTTCGAAAGGTTCAACAAAACCAAAGTTAAGAGTGATTATTGACATCTTTGGGTGGAGACCAGTGATGTGCTGCTGAAACTAAGATGGCAAAGCTTATTTCATATTAAATTGACCAATCATTGTTGCAAATCAAGATAAATGATACAAAATGGGCGGTGACAAGATAACCTCACTCTTCTACATCGGTGCATCATTTGATCTGAAAATATCGTTCATAAGAAATTTAGAGAACGACAAAAACCTGAAACCTTAAAAATGACTTAAAAATTATTAAGACAACAAAAATTAAGTAGAAAAACTATTAGGACAAAATTCAGAAACAAAAAAATAATCGTACCTTAAAGAATTCATAGTTTAGGAATTAAAAATTTTAAATATAATTACTTGTTAGAGAGAGAGAGAGTCACAGTATAATACAATTATCTATTCCAGCTAAACACAGATATAGAAATAACAAAATGTTTATCGTCTGAGGAAGTTGTATAAAACTTGTTTTGCACAGAAATTAAGAGTGCCAAGTATCTAATAAAAAATATATGCGCAGTTTAAATTGTTCTATAATAATTGTTGATTTATAATGTCCTCTGTCTGCTAGTCCAGACTACTAAATAATAAACGACAGTCTATTGAATTTAGGCTATTTTTTGTATGTAAGTTTTTATAAATAAAGTGCTTATTAAAAGACAGAAAATTAGTAAAAAGTCATTTCCTTATATTTAAAATAACAGTTTCCTCTCCATTATGAAAATAATAAAAGCAGACGTGTATATATTTTTAATTGCTATGCAAATTTTGAAAACGATTTTTTAAAACGAATTGCTTTTATAATAATTGAAAACAGCAAACGATATATTTCTTCAGATTTTTAATACGCAATCTTTACTCCAATGCGAAGATTAAATTGCATCAAATCCCTTTATTAACTTGATATATTCCAAGCTTGCGTGGAAATTATGTATGCAAGACTTTCGACTCGGGAAACAAGGCAGAAGGTGGAATATTCACTTACAATGGGAGAAAAGGCAGTATAATGTGGGGGAAATTAATTTCAATTTAAATGGAGAAGATTTTCGAGTTGGCATTCAGCATAGGGAAGGGAACGACTGTGGGATCACATTCAAGTCGACCTCACCAGTTCAGAAAGGATATTTTTTAATTTAATAGCACACCCATTCTGTGTGCAGCAGGGTAATCAGGAATGGTTAAATTGGAGATACGAAGAGTATTACCGGCTTCTCATTTTAATTTAAGGCAGTATTCAAAAAAGATAATGTAAGGTATTTAAAAGGACCACAAGAATTGATAGAAATAGGCTTCGTGTGGTTTGCTGTCGCTTTTGCATATGAAGACTATTGAGACTACAACGAATAATTCTTATAAAATAATAAAATAATTTTACATTTTTAGCGATAGAAAACACTCTTAAGGAAATTTACATTTATTATGAATAATTGTGTATTTAATATAATATCATACACACATGTGGTGAATGACCGTCATAATAACATGTTCTCCTGAGATTAGGGTATTGATTTACTGATTAATGTTTGATGCCGATCGAATACACTACCATTACCATATAGATTACTTCATGGAGGATACACTTTACGATAAAAATAAATAAATAAATAAAATAAAAAAAAACACTGCCTTTATAGAAATGCATCGCAATTCATCTAATGAACGCACTATCATACCAGATGGGTTTCGGAGAGGGGTGCTCTATTCACAGAAGTACCTTAGAGTTGATTCATAAGAAATTTTGAATTTCTCACGTTTTAACAACATCTAAGACACCTATTGCTTCTATTGACAGAGTTAAGAAAAAGGTATTCACAAGATGAGGTATGACGATTCATAATTAGGAAATTAATCACGGCTATACAGAGTTTAATGTTACAGTAGGCTAACTTTTATCACATTGACCACACAAGAAGGTATTCACTATTTAGGTTAAACATTCCTGGATAAATATGAGCTTTGATAGCCATCGTGTCCTTAAACTGTTGAACATAAATAAATCTCTTGTGGTGTATAGGAATTCAGAAGTTCTGTTTTGTAGAAACATGTGCAAGTAGCAGCAACCGAGTGGGTGTGAATGTTGCAATGAACTACTACTGATTCCACGGGCAACAATTCAAATAATGTTTTCTGAGGAATTTCAAGGTTGTTACTGAAGGTTCACAAGGATAGATAAATAGTTTCAATGAAGAGAATACCATTGCCAATTAAGTGCTTTAAGGCATGATTTTGATTTAAAGGTGAATCTTTATGTTTCCACCATCGTTCTCCTGAAATCGATAAATTTGATTTTTTTGTTGCTCTAATAGCACATTAAAGTTAATTTGACATGACATTTTAAACCGGACTCCCAAACACCAGTCAAATTGAAATCAAATCCGTTAATTATTAAACTTAAGGTTAAGGACTAATTATTCAATTGCCGATTTGTCAAACGATTAGAGATAAGACAACTGATAAGAGATAAGACAACTCCGAGACGATAATCTGGTTTTCATGAGTATATTCCCATGAGCGCCATCTGTCGGCAAAGCTTATGTTACCCAAAATATATTTGGGATTGATTTGTTACTTTATGGACACTAAGATTAATTTAATCAGAATCTTTATTTTAAAGTAACTTGTGCCAAAAAAATGTGGAGCAGGTTTTTTTTCTCGGTTTCGTTAAATCGAGACAGAAATTTGATATGAAATAAATTACCCATAGTTAAAACGTAGTTAAAAAAAAAAAAAAAAAAAAAAAAAAATCCGAAATTTGAAATACGATTATAACGTTAAAAATCTTGGGAAAAAAAAATACAAAATGTTGAAATTGTGATTTTGGGTTGTCCATAATAATGTATGCACAATCTCAACAAAAGATCACATAAAAATAAATAAAAAATATTGCGCATGCTGCTTGATTGTAAATTAAAACGATAACATAATGCGTCGGATAACTAACTCAATGAAAAAGAGTCGATATGGTAAAAAAAAAAAAAACACATCAGTTCGTAGGCCTAATTGGGCATAAGCCTGCTTCAAGAAAAAAGAAGATACTATCACGATTAAGAGGGAGGATCGAACATCGTGATTGGGTCTCTAAACGCTCCATTTGAGAAGGCTCTTTAGAAACTTTAACCTTTTTTTCCCACTCTCCACACATCCCTGCCCACTAGACCATATGATGAAGCTCATAAATAAGATTCCTTTTATCTTCCTTCCCTAACGATACGGCAGGGTATAAAACAAAAGAAAGCAATGAAAACCTCACGAACAAAACACTTAAAGGTCTTTATCGTGGACACGTATCGCAGGCGAGCGCTGACAATGTTAACTGGAATGGATCTGTCCGGACACTAATGTTTTATTTGCTATTTTTTTGTTCGTTTTATTTTTTCATTTTTTTATGACATCCATGTGTTACTACATAGCCATTAGTATAGCTAGTTTAGCTTTGATATTTTTAAATTTGCAATATACTGTAAAAAAGTAACAAATCATAAAAAAGCTACTTTTACAAAATAAATAAAATAATGTTGGCGTCAGCAAGGCAAACTTAAGATTCCAGAGATTGTTTACAAAATAAATAAAATAATGTTGGCGTCAGCAAGGCAAGCTTAAGATTCCAGAGATTGTTTACAAAATAAATAAAATAATGTTGGCGTAAGCAAGGCAAGCTTAAGATTCCAGAGATTGTTTACAAAATAAATAAAATAATGTTGGCGTAAGCAAGGCAAGCTTAAGATTCCAGAGATTGTTAACAAAATAAATATAATGTTGGCGTAAGTAAGGCAAGCTTAAGATCCCAGAGATTGTTTACAAAAATTGCAATTATTAATTTAAAATTCTATTAATAAATGAAAAATTAAGAAATCAATATATCGTTCTTGCTGATTTAAACTAACAAAAGTGGATGTTGGCACAGGTGCCGTATAATCCAGAGTTTGGCAATTTTATTTTGGCGGATTTTCTTATGCATCTGGCGACCTTGTTTTTATAACATCATACATACGGAGACCTATAATAATTATGAAGAAATTCTATTTTGGTAACCCTAGTATTTACGTCATTGCGCTCATCGCGATACGTCATCTTAACATATCTTCATCGCAAAAAAAGAAAGAAAAAAAAATTTAGAATTTGGAATCATGGATTATCCGGCACCTGTGCTTGGATGTTTTGTTTTGTCTTTTTCATTTTGCTTTTTCTGCTTTTCTATCGTCAAAGTGACAATAAAACAGCAGAAACAATTTTTTGAAAGAATGGAACACTGCTTCTCAAACCAATGCTTTGGTCTTTATATGAGAAAAAAAAATCATTTTATTAACAAAATGAACACTTCGACATTATTCTCTGACATTCGATGGTGAACTTCGCCTTGTTTGCTACCACTTGAAGAATGCTATTTGAAAGCAGGCAACAAATTCGTTTACTAGTTGGATTCACAATGCATTGCTTTAAAATATTCAATCATCATGAATATTTTAAAACAATGAGAATTGTAATAAAGTGGCGTAGCCATGATCTCCACTGTAAGGAAAGAAACACCACTTAATGGTTAAAAAAAAAAATAGAATAATGATGCATAGAACTTATAAATTTTTTTTAATTAGTGTCTTGACATTTGAAAACAAAATTTTTGATAAAAAATTTTGATGTATTTGAAGTCTAACGAAAGAAAATTATTAAAACCTTATAAATCGTATATTCGTTCTGTATTTTCTTCTTCTGGATGGAATGCTTGCAGATAATGGGTGTGCCTAGGATATTTCCAAGCACACAACCGAAGTATACATATCAAAAGCAAAATCATAACAATGATCTCCTACTGTTCAATAGTGGCTAAGATCGAACTCAGAACCTTCATTCTGAGAAACGTTATAGTACCACTATAGGGCACTAGAGAGCTTTTTGGAAATCAAATGTCTGTTTTCTTTAATGAATGCCAGTTAATTTTGTTGAAAATAACAAATTATTTTGGTTTGAAATAATTGATTAAATGCAAAACTATACGATTAATTTGATATTGAGTACGTATTTTTTTTTATCAGTCACAAGCAAATGCCTCAGACAACATTATAAAAACTTTATTTAAGAAACTTAATAAATAAAATCAGTAATATTTCATTTATTTCGTAACTATAAATGGGAAATAAATTATTTAGCATTAGCTTAGTTGGTTATTGCTTCACAGCAACTTCTTGCACACGACGGCTTAATCAGTCAGAACCTACAGTTTAAAAAATGAATTCCGAACCACAGTACGTAGTGTAAATCGAACAGTTGAACGCCAACATTCAATTTGACATTTAGCACAGAAAAGAATATTAAAAATAACAATGTTTAAACAAAATACCGAATCCATTTCAAGATTTTGAAATTCAGAAAATGAAATAAAATCAAATTGGTGTGGAGGCTCACAGGGTAAAATTATTTTGTACACTAACTTTAATATCCATAAACTAAAAAACTCTTTTCTTTTCTTATTATTTTATATTTAGTTGTACAAATAATACGCATAAATTAAATAAAACCCATCTTTATTTAAAATAAGCACTACCATAAAATATCTCTCATCATAAAATGTTCTACCATAAAAAAAGTCTAAAACAGCCCGAACTTTTACATACCTAGTTTTATGTAAAAAAAACAAAATAACGATAGAAAATATATTTACACATTAATTTTTACATTTGTTGCCTACTG
The DNA here is from genome assembly GCA_030067965.1 of Latrodectus elegans. Taxonomy (NCBI): domain Eukaryota; kingdom Metazoa; phylum Arthropoda; class Arachnida; order Araneae; family Theridiidae; genus Latrodectus; species Latrodectus elegans. The sequence goes on from CM057815.1 coordinate 81,795,191, forward strand.
CTGCTGACCGCCCTGTCTAGTGGTCAGAGTGCCTGAATGCGGATTGGGAAGTCCTGGGTTCGAATCCCGGTTCGGGCTCTGTGTATGAATGAGAAAGTGAATGGTTGCCTACCCTATAAACGGGTTCCTATGGCATGGGTGCACTGAAGCAGTCATGGTTCACCAAACATGGTTCAGTATGCAAAAGAGAGAGTGGAGCAGCGCACCCCCCCCCCATATTGTCAGCCT